>JAUELO010165871.1:0-16694 GCA_032357855.1 Amphibolips quercusostensackenii | reverse complement strand
AACCCTAGCAGTCACCCTAGGTTGCCCCTAGACATTTGTTAGCTCAATTTTCTTCTAAGTTGTTTTATTTTTGAGTCAAAAAAACGAATTGTCTTTAAAACCGATAAATTTTTACTAACAAAAATTAATTTTTTTTCTTAAATAGTTTAGTTTTCTTATAAACAGTTTAATTTTTAACCAAATAGTGTATTTCCTAACTGTAAATATTAATTTTTAACTAAAATTATGAATCGTTAACAAAAAAGTGCATTTTTATAAATGTACAATCAACAAATACAAAAAATCAACAAGGATAGTTAAATCCTCAATAGAAATATATTATTTTTTTAACGAAAAAAAGAATTTTCAACCGAACAGATGAATTTTGAACTAAAGTTATGAATCTTCGACTAAAAGTGTGGATTTTTTGCCAAAAAAACGAATTTTTAACAATTTAGATCAATTTTTAACGAAAAGTAAATTTACAAGCAAATATTTTAATTTTCAACTAAAATAAAGAATCTTCAACCAAAAAAATGAATTTTTTGCAAAGTAGCTTAGCTTTGAACCAAGTAGTTGATTTTTTAACCAAACAAAAACAAAATAGTTACTTTTTCAGTAAAAAAAAATTATTTTAAAAAATACTAATTTTTCGGAAATTAGTTAAATTTTCTGCCAAGGGCTTGAATTCAAATTAAATTAAATTTTTAGTAATTTTTTATTATAAATATGTTTCTAAAGGGAATTAATAAGCGTCGAGAGATTTATTTTTTGGAAAATATCTAATGTCAAGAATTTTAAAATTCGGTAATATTATACATTGTAAGAAATTTTTTTTCATATCCTTTTCTTATATTCAGTTCTTTTTTGGAATTTGACAGTGTCTGTAATTTTATTATTTGGTGTTTTTTAAATTTAGGAATTTAATAATCTTGTGAATTTTTCATTTCAAATATTTTGTTTCTTGAGAATTTGATAGTACCAGGAATTTTTATTATTTAATCATTTTCAATTTCGGAAATTTGTTAATTATGCGAATTTTCTATTTCAAATATGTTTTTCTTAAAAAATTTGAAAGTGTTGGGAATTTTATTATTTGTCAATTTTCAAATTCGGAAATTTGATAATTTCTTAAATTTTCTATTTCGATTCTTTTGTTTTTGGGGAATTTGATAGTGTCGGAATTTTTTTTTCTCGGTAATTTTCTATTTCGGAAATTCTTAATTTTCTGCAATTTTATATTTTGAATATTTTTTTTTACTTTCACAGTGTCGGGAATATTATTATTTGATAATTTTCAAATTCTGAAATTTGATTATTTCGTGAATGTTTTATTTCAAATTTTTTTTTTTTGATTTTGGGAATTTGATAATTCGAATATATTGTTTTTGGGCAATTTGACAGTGTCGAGAATTTTATTATTCGGTAATTTTAAAATATGGAAATTTATTAATTTCGTGGATTTTTTATTTCAAATATTTTGTTTTTGTAAAATCTGACAGTATCGGGAATTTTATAATTCTGTGATTTTTAAATCTGGGAATTTGTTAATTTGTTAAATTTCTTTTGGTGTGTTTTTGATAGTGTCGGGAATTATATTATTTAGCAATTTTTAAATTCGCGAATTTGATATTTGTCGGTAACTTTCTATTTTAAATATTTTCTTTTTTCGCAATTTTACAGTGTATGGAATTTTACTATTCGCTAATTTTCAAATTTGACGATTTTGCAAATTTTCCATTTTGAATATTTTAGTTTTTTTGGTGTTTTTGACAATGCCGGGAATTGTATTATTTGGTAATTTTTAAATTCGTAAATTTGGTAATTTTGTAAGTTGTTTATTTCAAATTTTTTTTTTTTTTAAATTTGTCAGACCCAGAAATTCAATTTTTTGGAAATTTTCAAATTTAGGGATTTGATGATTACGCGAATTTTCTATTTCGAATATTTTGTTTTTGGAGTGCTTTTGGCAGTGTCGAAAATTTTTTCATTTGGTAATTTGCAAATTCAGGAATCGACCATTTTGTGAGTTTTCTAATTCAAGTATATTTTGGAGAAATTTAAGAGTATCGGGAATTTCATTATTTGGTAATTTTAAAATTTGCAAATTTGATAATTTCGTGAATTTTCTATTTAGAATATTTTGTTTTTTTGGGAATCTCAAAGTGGCTGAAGTTGTATTATTTCATAATTTTTAAATTTTAGAATTTTGTAATTCAAATATTTTATTTTTAGGGAATTCGTTAGTGTCAAAAATTTCATTTTTCCGTAATTTTCGATTTGGGAAATTCCGTAATTCGAATATATTGTTTTTTGAGCAATTCGACAGTGTGGGGAATTTTATTTTTTGGTAATTTTTTATTTTAGAAATTCTTATTTTTCTTGCAATTTTCTATTTTGATTTTTTTGTACTTTTACAGTGTCAAAAATTTTATTATTCGGTAATTTTCAAGATTGGGAATTCAATAATTCAAATTTGATTTTACGGAATTCGGCAGCGTCAAGAATTTTATTATTTGGTAATTTTTACATTCGGAAATCTGGTAATTTCGAGAATTTTTTATGTCAAATATTTGGGGGGTGGGGGGATTTCACAGTGCCATAAATTTTATTATTCGGTAATTTTCAATTTCGTGAATTAAATAATTCGAATATTTTGTTTTTCGGGAATTTGACAGTATTGGGAATTTTATTATTTGGTAATTTTCAAATGTGGAAATTTATTAATTTCGTAAATTTTCTATTTTAAATATTTGGTTTTTAGGGGATTTGACAGTATCAGTAATTTTATTAATTTGTAATTTTTAAGCTTAGTAATTTGATGACTTCGTAAATTTTCTCTTTCGAGTCCTTTTTTCAGGAAATTGGCAGAACCGGGAATTTTATTATTTGGTAATTTCCAAGTTCGGGAATTCGATAGTTTCGTGAATTTTTTATTTCAAACATTTGGGGGGGGGGGGAAGATTTCTCAAAAACGGAATTTATATCAATTGGTAATTTCTAAATTTATGAATTAGATTATTTCGTGGATTCTCTATTTAAAATAATGTTTTTTGTGTGCTTTTGATAGTGCCGGGAATTTTATTATTTAGTAATTTTCAAATTTAGGAATTTAATATTTGTCGGAAACTTTCTATTTAAAATTTTTTTTTTGCAATTTTACAGTGTCTGGAATTTTATTGTTTAGCAATTTTCAAATTCAACAATTTTGCAAATTTTCTATTCCAAATATTTTGGTTTTTTGGTGTTTTTGACAATGCTGGAAATGGCATTATTTGGTAATTTTCAGATTCGGTAATTTGGTAATTTCGTGAATTGGTTATTTTAAATATATTTTTTTCAGAATCTGGCAGACCCGAAAGTTAAATTTTTTGGAAATTTTCAAATTTGAGAATTTGATGATTTCGCGAATTTTCTATTTTAAATATTTTGTTTTTAGAGTGCTTTTGACAGTGTCGGGAATTTCATTATTTGCTAATTTTTCAATTTCGGGAATTCGACAATTTTATGAATTTTCTAATTTAAGTATTTTTTGAAGAAATTTGAAAGTATCTGAAATTTTATTATTTGGTAATTTTAAAATTTGGAAATTTGATAATTTTGTGAATTTTCTATTTAGAATATTTTGTTTTTTGGGGATTTCAGAGTGTCTGCAGTTGTATTTTTTTATTATTTTTAAATTTGAGAATTTTGTAATTTAAATATTTTATTCTTAGGGAATTTGACAGTGTCAGAAATTTTACTTTCCTAGAATTAACTAATACCGGGAGTTTTGAAATTCAGTAATAGCATAAATTGTCGGGAATTTTATTATTCGAAGATTTTCCAATTCAAACATTTTTTATTTTCGGGAATTTTCTATTTCGAATTTTTTGTAAGGTAGAAGGAGGGGGAAATTTCGCAGTATCGGTAATTTTATAATTTGGAAATTTTTATATTTGGGAATTTGATAATTTCGCAAATTTTCTATTTCGAGTATTATGTTTTTTGTGTCTTTGACAGTGTCAGGAATTTTATTATTTGGTAATTTTCAAATTGGGAAATATGATAATTTCGTACATTTTCTTATTCTAATATTTTGTTTTAGAGGGGGCAGGGGATTCACCATTATCGAGAATTTTCTTATTAGTTAATTTTCGAGTTTGGAAATTTGATAAATTTGATAAATTTGCTAATTTTCTAAATCAAATATTTCGTTTTATAAAAATTTCACAGTGTCGGAAATATTATTATTAGGTAATTTTTAAACTCTCAAATTCAAATATTTTATTTTTGGGGAATTTGACAGAATCGAGAATTTTATTTTTTCGTATTTTTCAATTTTGGGAACTTGGTAATTTCGAGAATTTTCTGTTTCAAATATTTTGTTTTGAAGTGATTTCACACAGTGCCGTAAATTTTATTTTACGTCTAGATAAACTTGCTAGTAAAGATGAAATTTCGAGGAAAGTTCGAAATTAGTTTCGATTTTGTTTCTGCGGTGGAAACTATTACCTTGAGTGTCAATTTGAATTCAAGTTTCACAACTTCAGTAGCACCTAAAATTAAGGGTTGGTTGCAAGTTGAGAGGACCTCTTGTACTATTAATTATCATTCAATGGGTTCATCAAAATCTCGCTCTCTTTCGCCCTCTCTTTCCCTCTCTTTCTTACTTGTTCAAAGAATAATACACTTGTCATGTTAGAGTCATTTGAATTTCAACCAGATATATCAATCTTGAGTTTAAAATAACAATTTAATTGCAAAGTTTCTGCAATTAAATTTTAATTGAATTTATTTTACAAAGTTCTTTAGAATATTAGATCAAAAACTTTTAAAATAATTAAGGAGGGCAGTTACAAAATTTGTTTGCAAGAAACAGTCAATACGACCGTGTAAAAGATATAAAATTGTAAAAAGAGTCAGTGCTTTGAGACCTTGAGTCGCTCGAGGCCTTGCGCTCGCGGGTGCAAGGCGGCAGTGTTGTTAAAAATGTTACAAGATTGAGATTGTGGTATATGAATATTATTAAACTAAAACTTTTTATGCGTAAGTTTCACTTAGTTTTGTACCTGATCTAGAGGAATTCTAATACTTTTTTGACTTTTTGACTGTGTGCAGATTGGCCCTGATGCTACTGTTTCCGCGCGGTCACTTTTTTTAGTGTTTGTCGCTCGAGACCTTGCGACTGCAAGTCGTTAGGAATTCACCTTTTTTGGTAAAAAATTTAATTATTCGGATAAAGTTTGAACCACTTTATCAAAAACATTATTTTTTGTTTGTTAAAGATTTATCATTTTAGTTGAAAATTAATTTTTTTGGTTTCAAGTTAAGAGGACTTCCTGTATTATTAATTATCATTCAATGGGTTCATCAAAACCTCTCTCTTTGTCTCTCTTTTTCTCTCTGAATTGGTCAAACAATGAGACAAAAAGTTTTTTTTAATTTCAACCAAATATATTAACCTTTAATTTGAAAATGAAAATTTAATTACTGAGTTTTTGCAATTGAATTTCAATTAAATTTATTTTGCAACACTCTTTTTAATATTTGATTGAAAACTTTAGAAATAATTAATGAGGACGCTATTGTTTCCGCGCGGTCACTGTCCTTAGCGTCTGACGCTCGAGGCCTTGCGACCGCGGGTCACGAGTACTTTGCTACCCGTTATCAAATGTATTTGCATCGTTGATGAAAAAGCATAAGCGATTTTTCAAATAAGAAAAAACTACAGCTTTCATTTTTAACAATTTAGGAATAGAAATTTACAAAAAATACAAAATGATACAAAAACTTTTTTAAATACAATGACAATTTAGACAAATCAAATTTTTTATTTAAAATGGTAATTTTCCGAGCTGGAAAAGGAAGAGGGAAGTTCTGTCGCACCCTATTTCTTTCCCAGCTTAATGATCATTTTACAAAAACTCTCAAAATTATTTTATTTGAAAATCTGTGGTCAAAATGTACTTTCTATTTGAAAGAAGTTTTTATGAGTAACCGATTTTAAAATATTATAAATTGCTCAAAAAAGGCAATAAATATTTTTATAAACTCTTTTGTCAGTTTCAAGATATTAGTAGGGGAAATAAGTCTTAAAAATTTTATCAATTCATCTGCAACCGTTTTCAAGTTATCGTGTCCACACAAAAGTGACATACACTTAAATACACTTACACACACATCCACAGACACGTATATAAACACACATACAGGCACACACATACAGACCACATATTCAGATACACACACACACACACACATCTAGACACACACACCTTGCTACACACCTAGGCAGACACACTTAGACACACACACACCTAGGACAAACACCTATACACACATCCAGACACACCCATCCAGACACACATATCTAGACACACACACTCAGACACACAAAATCAGGCAATATAATATAGACACACGCACCCAGACAAAAATATTAAGCACACACATCCAGACACATCCATTCAGCCACACACACCTAGGAACAAACATATAGACACACACACCCAGGACAAACATCTTGACACACACATTAGGACACACACACACACATATCTAGACACGCACACCCTTACACAAACATCTAGACACACAAACACACACCTATACACAAACATCTAGACACACACACCCAAGCACAAACATCTATACACACATATAGACACACACACCCAGAAAGACACACCCAAGCACAACCATCTAGACACACACATACAGACACACATCTATACACACCCATCCAGACACACATCCCCAGATACAAACATATAGACACACACATACACCTAAACACAAACATCTTGACACACACATTTAGACACACACGCACCTAATAACACACACACGCTGACACAAATGTATAGACACACACACAAACACACACCCAGCCGCAAACATCTAGATACACGCATCTAAACACACACATCCAGACACTCACATCCAGACACTCACCCAGAAACTTACATCTCGACACATGCACATCCAGACACACACATGCAGGCACACACATTTAGGCACACACATCCAGACACAAAAGTGTAGACACACACATCCAGACACGCTCACACATCGAGACACACACACTTAGACACAAAAATCTAGACACGCATCCTGACACATACATCCAGACACACATACATACTCATGCACAAACATCTAGTTACACACATCCAGACACGCACAACCAAACACAAACATCTAGACACCCACATTCAGAAATACACACACACCAAGCAGCAAACATCTAGCCACACACATCCATACACACATACCCAAACAAAAACATCTTGACGCACACATCCAGACACACACACCCAGACACAAACATCTAGATACTCATATCTAGATACTCACATCTAGAAACAAACATCTAGACACACACACCTAAACCCAAACATCTTGTTACACACATCCAGACACACACACCCAGAAACACACACATTGACACAAACATCTAAACACACACATTCAGACACGCTCATCGAGATACAAACATATACACACACATCCAGACACACCTAAACATCGAGACACACACATACAGACACACATACCTAGACACACATCTTGACATACATCCATACACACACATCCAGACACACACACACACACACACACACACCTAAACACAAGAATCTTGACACACACACACACACACACACACATCCAGCTACACACATCTAGACACACACACCCAGACACACTTACCCAGTCACAAACATCTATACACACATCCAGACACTCGCACACCCAGAAACAAACATATAGACACACACATGCATACACATACATATAAACACATCCAGACACACTCACACATCGAGACACATACATCTAGACACATACGCCCAGATCCAAATATCTAGACATACATCGAGACAGACACACACACACACACCTAAACACGCGCATCCAGACACAAACGTCTAGACACACACACATCCAGGCACACAAATCTAGGCACACAAATCTAGACATACAAATCTAGACACACATTCAGACACAAAAGACGAACTTTCAACAAATTACATAAAGTTTCAACCAAATAAATAAATTATCAAACTTAAAGGATCAATTATAATCCAAAAATAGAATAGTTAAATTTTTAGTTAAAATAAAAAACTGATTTTATACAAAACAGTTAAATTTTCTATCAAATTATTGACTTTTCAAGGCAAGAAGGTGAATTTTTCAAACCACAAAGTTCCATTTTCAACTAATAAAATATTTACTTGAAAAATAATAATTTTTAACAAAAAATAATCATTTTTATCAAAGAGAAACCAGTTGAATTTTGAAACTAAAAAGATCAATTATCAACCAAAAATGGAATAATAAAGTTTTTATTTGAAAAAAATAGTTTTTATTTAAGAAGCGAATGTTCAACAAAATATTTAAATTCTTAACAACAAAAAATTTGTTATCAAGACAAGTTTTCTTCTGAAAAGTATGGCTCCTTAACATAATTGTTAAATTTTTAAAAATTAAATTAAATTTTGATCCAAATAATACTATTTATAGACTAAAAAATAATAGTTTAAATTGATATTGGAGTTTATTTTTTCATATTAAATAAAAAAAATATAATTTGTTTAAAACGGCATCGAATCCTAAATAAATCAATGATAACCAAATAATAAAAATTTTCACCTAAAGATGATAAATTCTCCACCGAAAATGTAATAGTAGACTATTCAATCAAGAAGAATTTGCTTAACAAATATTGTTTAGATTCTTTGCTGATAAAAGAATAATAGCTTAAATAAACGTTGAAGTTCATTTTTAATAGTTTTCGAATATTAGATTAAAAAACTGATCCAAAATTTGTTGTTGAGACCCAAAAAGTGTCGACTGGGTCTTTCACCACGCCAACGCACCTCCGCATTTGTCGCAGCTGATTCAGCAATTTCTGGTGAAACACCAGAAATTGCGCAACACCTTCCACAACTTCGGTAACACAAATTAAAGTGTCCTCTAAAAGAAAAACGATATTAAGAAGTAACAATTGGGTCAGTCGAATCGATTATGTATATAAGGAGAGTTATCAAAAATCTGAAAATTTAAATTTTATCCCAACTGGTGAAGCAATGAATTCCTCTGGATTCGTGTTCTTGAAGAAGTTTTAAAAATTTATTACTTTCTCGATATTCTCATTTTCCTCGTTTGTTTCCTCGTCAGAAAAATTCGTCAGTTTGCATGCAATTTGAATTCCATTGTGGCGGAAGAGTGGAATCAATTTCGAACAATTCGTCGGAATAACGATAATTTAGTCGAAATGAATCTCGTATCTTTCAGGAAACCTTATCACCAGACCTCGTTGTTTCTCTCTAGAATCTTCAGAAATCGCAACGGAGATCTTATCTTATCGAAAACTAAACCATATTAGACCTCAATGGGGATTGGGGAAATTTCAAACTATTCCTGGAATTAATGAAACGATCGAAGCAGTAATTTGAAAATGTATTTAAATTGTGTGGAGATATTGAAGAGAAGTCTTTAGAGCCATCTCGAGTCGTCGCAAAAAAGGGTGACTCGAATAGAGAGAGAAGAAGAAGAAGAAAAGGGGACGCAGAGTGAGAGGGGATATCGAAGAGAAGTTTTTAGAGCTATTTTAAATCGCCGCACAAAAGGGTGGCTCAAATAGAGAGAGAAGCTGAGAAGGGAGACTGAGAGTAGTGAAAGTAGAGCGAGCGAGAAAATGAATGGGAATATTTGGGTGAAGTATTCAGAGCAATTACGCAATGCCGCATAAAAGGGAGACTATATTAGAGCAAGAAGGGGAAATGGAAAAGTGAAATAGGCCGTCGCGCAGAGAGAGTGGGGAGATCGAAGAGAAGTCTTGAAAGCCATTTCGAATAGCGGCACAAAAGGGAAACTCGTATAAAGATAGAAGGGGGAAAAGGAAAAGAGAAAATGGGAGGCAGATTAAGTGGCAATATCGAAGAAAACTCTTTAGAGCTATTGCGAAATGCCGCATAAAAGGGAGACTATAATAGAGAGAATAGGAAATAAAAAGCGGAGAGGGGAAGCAGAGAGAGAAGGGAGATCAATAGGAAGTCCTAAGAGGCATTTTGAATCGACGCACAAAAGAGAGACGGAAATTAACCAGAAGGAGGAATGGGAATAGGAAAAGAGGAAAGGGAAGGCAGATAGAGTGGGGATATTGAAGAGAAGTCTTCAGAGCCATTGCGAATCGCCGCACAAAAGGGAGACTTAGAAGAGGTGGGAAGGGAAAGGAAAAGGGGTAATGGGGAAGATGAAGGGAAAGGTGAAAGAGGAAAAGGCAAAGGTGAAAGTGGAAGAGTTAGTGAGCCAATATTTTTACACTAAACTTTATTTACCCGTGTTTAGAAACTGAAATCTCGGAAGAATAATTTTATTTTATTTTTAAACTGAAAATTAATTTTTTTATCGTAATCCGTAGTCAAAAAATAAATAACGTTTATCAATTAAAAAAAACTTTCCAATACTTCGGGTTTGGTTGAAAATTAAGTTTTTTTTTAATTCATATTTTATTTGAAAATTCAGCTATTGAGTTAAAAATGAAACTATTTTTATGAAAATTTAAGTATTTGGTAGAGAACTAAATTGTTTGTTAAAAACTCTTATTTTTTAATAAACAATAATCTTTTTGGTGACAAATTTCTCTTTTTAGTTGAAAACTTATTTATTCCACTTTTAGAAAAATTAATCTTCATGTTTAGAAAATTATCTTTTAGGTTTCTGGTTGAAGTCTTTTTTTTAATTTGTTTTTTCTGTTAAAAATTCATAATTTGAGGTCAATATTCGTATCTTTGGTTGAAAATTCTACTATTTTGTTGAAAATTATTTTTTTTTTTGAAGAAAATCATTTTTTGTAGAAAATTAATATGGTTAACTAAAAATTTTAATATTTCATTTTGTTTAAAAAAATAAATTTTTAATCGAAAATTGATCCTTCCTAGTTGAAGATTTAACTATTTGGTTGAAAATTGATCCTTTTTGGTTGAAAATAAACTGCTTGGTTTAAAGTTCAACTAATTTTTGAAAAAATCTTTTTTTCTGTTGTTAAAGATTCATCATTTTAGTTGAAAAATTAATATTTTCAAAATAAATTTTCTTGGTTGAAAAATATACTACTCGGTTCGAATTATAATATTTTTTCTTCAATTCATTTTTTCTCAACGATTTATTATTTTAGTTGAAAATTTAAATTTTCGGGTTTGAAATTGAACTGTTTCGTAAGAAATAGTTTTTTTAACTCGAAAATGTAACAAGTTAGTAAAAAATTAATTTCGTTTTTAAAAATTCATATTTTTGGTTAAAAATTTAACTATTGAGTTTAAAATTAAACTACTTTCATGAAAATTAAACTATTTGGTAGGGAATGAACTTTTTTGTTGAAAATTACTCTTTTTTGGTAGAAAATTACTAAGTTTTAAATTAAAATCATTTTTGAAAAATTCATATTTTTCGTTGAAGATTCATCATTTTCAATTAAAAATTCAACATTTTTAATAAAGATAAAAACATTCATTTTTATTTAAACTATGTGGTAGTGAATTAACTTTTCAGTTGAAAATTCGTTTTTCTTGGTGAAACATTAATATTTTGGTAGAAATTTTATCTTTTTGGTTAAAAATTTAACTAATTGATTATAAAATGATTTTTTGGTTAAAAACTAAAACTCTGGTTAAAAATTTAACTTTTTCGTTGAAGATTCATTTTTCTCGTCTCGAAAATTTATCTTTTTGGTTGAAAATTCAACTGTTTAGTTAAAAATGAAATCTTTTCTTTAACTGTATGGTAGAGAAGTAACTTTTAAGTTAAAAATTCGTTTTGCTTGGTAAAAAATTAATATTTTTGATTAAAAATTTAACTATTTTATTCAATATGTATTTTTTGGTTGAAAATTGAACTTTTTTATTACAAATTCGTTTTTTTTGTTGAAAAATTCAAGAGTTTGATAGAAAATTAATTTTTTTTGTCGAAAATTCATATTTTTGATTGAAAATTTAACTGTTTAGTTGAAAATGAAACAATTTTCTTTCAATTTAATTAAAAAGCAGAGAATTAACTCTTAAGTTGAAAATTAAAACTTTTTGGTTAAGAATTTAACTTTTTTGTTAAAAATTCGTTTTTTTTGGCTTAAAAATTCAACACTTTTCTAGAACATTTTTTTGTTAAAAATTCATTTATCTTGGCAAAGCATTAATTTTTTTTTTGAAAATTCAACTTTTTTGTTGAAAAATCGTTTATTTTGCTTAAAAACTAAACAGTGTGATTGAAAATTAATTTTTTGTCAAAAATTAATTTTTTTGTTTGAAAATTCAACTGTTTCGTTAAAAATAAAACTTTTTTTTTCTAATTAAACTATATGGTAAAGAATTAACTTTTAACTTGAAAATTCGCTTTTCTTAATAAAACGTTTTTTTTTGGGTTGAAAATTTAAATATTTGATTGAAAACCATTTTTTTGGTTGAATACTAAAACTGTTTTGTTGAAAATTAAATTTTTTGTTTAAAATTCGTTTTTTGTGGCTTGAAAATTCAACAATTTAGTAAAAAATTATTTTTTTCTCTTTTAAAAACTTTTATTTTTGGTTAAAAATTCAACTGTTTAATTAAAAATAAAACTATTTTTTTCAGATTTAACTAAATGGCAGAGAATTAAGTCTTAAGTTAAAAATTCATTTATCTTGGCAAAGCATTAATTTTTTGTTTGAAAATTCGACTTTTTCGTTAAAAAATCGTTTTTTTTTTGCTTAAAAATTAAACAGTGTGATTGAAAATTAATTTTTTGTCAAAAATTAATTTTTTTTGGTTGAAAATTCAACTGTTTCGTTCAAAATAAAACTATTTTTTTCTAATCAAACCATATGGTAGAGAATTAACTTTTAACTTGAAAATTCGTTTTTCTTGGTAAAACGTTAATCTTTTTGGTAGAAAATTTAACTGTTTGATTAAAAACCATTTTTTTTTGGTTGAATACTAAAACTGTTTGGTTGAAAATTAAAATTTTTGTTAAAAATTTGTTTTTTGTGCCTTGAAAATTTAACAGTTTGGTAGAAAATTAATTTTTTTTTAAACTTATATTTTTGGTTCAAAATTTAGCTGTTTAGTTAAGGATAAAACTATTTTTCTTAATTAAACTATATGGTAGAGAATTAACTTTTAACTTGAAAATTCGTTTTTCTTGGTAAAACGTTAATCTTTTTGGTTGAAAATTTAAATATTTGATTAAAATCCGTTTTTTGGTTAAATACTAAAACTGTTTGGTTGAAAATTAAATTTTTTGTAAAAAAATTCGTTTTTTGTGGCTTGAAAATTCAACAATTTAGTAGAAAATTTTTTTTTCTGTTCAAAACTTATATTTTTGGTTGCAAATTCAACTGTTTAGTTGAGAATAGAACTAATTTTTCAATTTAACTATATGGTAGAGAATTAACTTTTAACTTGAAAATTCGTTTTTCTTGGTAAAACGCTAATTTTTTTTTTAATTTAAATATTTAATTAAAAAACCATTTTTCTGGTTGAATACTAAAACTGTTTGGTTGAAAATTAAAATTTTTTTAAAAATTTGTTTTTTGTGTCTTGAAAATTCAACAGTTTGGTAGAAAATTAATTTTTTTTTCAACTTATATTTTTGGTTGAAAATTAAACTGTTTAGTTAAGGATAAAACTATTTTTTAAATTAAACTATATGGTACAGAATAAACTATTAACTTGGAAATTCGTTTTTCTTGGTAAAACGTTAATTTTTTTGGTTGAAAATTTAACTATTTGATTTAAAACCATTTTTTTGGTTGAATACTAAAACTGTTTGGTTCAAAATTAAATTTTTTGTTAAAAATTTTTGTTTTGTGTTTTGAAAATTCAACAGTTTGGTAAAAAATTAATTTTTTTCTAAACTTATATTTTTTGTTGAAAATTGAAGAGTTTAGTTAAAGATAAAACTAGTTCTTGAAAGTTAATTATGTGGTAGAGAATTAACTTTTAACTTAAAAATTCGTTTTTCTTGGTGAGACGTTAATCTTTTGGGTGAAAAATTTAAATGTTTGATTCAAAATTGATTTTTTGGTTGAAAATTAAAACTCTTCGATTGAAAATTCCACAGTTTGATTGCAAGTTTTTTTTGTTATGAATTTTTATTTTTGGTTGAAAATTCAACTGTTTAATTAAAAATAAAACTATTTTCTTACATTTAACTTAATAAAAGAGAATAATTTATTTTTCTTGGTAAAGCATTAATTTTTTGGTTAGACATTCAACTCTTTTGTTGAAAATTCGTTTCCTTTATATCAAACATTTAACAGTTTGATTGAAAATTAATTTTTTTTTGAAAGGTTCATTTTTTTCTTAAAAATATAACTGTTTAGTTAAGAATAAAACTATTTTTTTAATTTAACTATATAGTGGAGAATTAACTTTTAACTTGAAAATTCGTTTTTCTTGGTAAAACGTTAATCTTTTTGGTTGAAAATTGAACCTTTCGATTAAAAATTAATTTTTTGGTTAAATACTAAAACTGGTTGGAAATTTAATTTTTTGTTGAAAATTCGTTTTTTGTGGCTTAAAATTTCAACAGTTTGGTACAAAATTATTTTGTTATTGTTAAAAATTCATATTTTTGGTTGAGAATTTAACTTTTTAAGTAAAAATAAAACTTTTTTTTTTAATGTAACTATATGCTAGAGAATTAACTTTTACATAAGATGAAAATTCGTTTTTTCTTAGTAAAACATTAATCTTTTAGTTAAGAATTTAACTATTTGATTAAAAATTTATTTTTTGGTTAAATACTAAAACTTTTTGGTTGAAAATTGAATTTTTCGTTAAAAATTTGTTTTTTTTTGTCTTGAAAATTCAACAGCTTGGTAGAAAATTAATTTTTTTGTTTGTTAAAAGGTTATATTTTTGGTTGGAAATTCAACTGTTCAGTTAAAGATGAAACTAGTTTTTTTAATTTAACTATCTGGCAAAAAATTAAATTTTTACTTGAAAATTCGTTTTTCTTGGTAAAAAATTAATTTTTTTGGTTAAAAATTTAACTATTTGATTTAAAATTGATTTTTTGGTTGAAAATTGAAACTCTTTTGTTCAAAATTTGAGTTTTTTGTTAAAAATTCGTTTTTTTCATTGAAAATTTAACAGTTTGATTAGAAATTAATTTTTTTGTCAAAAATTTATTTTTTGGTTTAAAATTTAACTGTTTAGTTAGAAATGAAACTATTTTTTTTAATTCAACTTTATAGTAGAGAATTAACTTTTAACTTGAAAATTGGTTTTTCATGATGAAACGTTAATCTTTTCAGTTGAAAATTTAACGATTTGATTAAAAATTGGTTTTTTGGTTGAATACTAAAACTTTCTGGTTGAAAATTAAATTTTTTGTTAAAAATTTGTTTTTTTGCTCGAAATTCAACAGCATGATAGAAAATTTTTTTTTTGTATATATTCTTATTTTTTTCTGAAAATTCAACTGTTTGATTAAAAAAAAAAACTATTTTTTTAGATTTAACTCAATGACAGAGAATAATTCATTTTTTTTTGTAAAGCATTAATTTTTTTATTTAACATTCAACTTTTTTGTTAAATTTTTTTTTATCAAAAATTCAACAGATTGATTAAAAATTAATTTTTTTGTCAGAAATTCATATTTTTGGTTGAAAAATTAACTGTTTAGTTAAAAATAGAGTAGAGAAGGTAAAGAATTTACTTTTAAGTTGAAAATTCGTTTTTCTTTGTAGAACTTTAATCTTTTTGATTACAAATTTAACTATTTGTTAAAAAATTTATTTTTTGTTGAAAAAATGTAACTTTAAAGTTAAAAATGAAATTTTTTTAAATTTAACTATATGCTAGAGAATTCACTTTTAAGTTGAAAAATTGTTTTTCTTGATAAAAAATTAATTTTTGGCTAAAAATTCAACTTTTTTATTTAAAAATCTTTTTTTTTTGCTTTAAAATTCAACAGTTTAATTAAAAATTCATTTATTGGTCAAAATTTAATATTTTTGGTGGAAAATTCAACTGTTTGGGTGAAAATAAAACTACTATTATTTTTAATTTAATTATATGTTAGATAATTAACTTTTGAGTTGAAAATTCTTTTTTTTTTGTTAAAAATTTAACTATTGGATTCAAAATGTATTTTTTGGTTAAAAATTCAAACTGTTTGATTAAAAATTGAAATTTTTTTTTAAGAATTCGTTTTTTTGGCTTTCAAATTTAACTTTTTAGTTCAAATAAACCTTTTTTAATATGACCATATGCTAGAGAATAAACTTTTAAGTTGAAAATTTGTTTTTCTTGGTGAAAAATTTATTTTTTGGTTAAAAATTCAACTTTTTTGTTACAAATTTGTTTTTTCTTTACTTAAAAAGTCAACAGTTTTATCAAAAATTAATTTTTTTGTCAAAAATTCCTATTTTAGTTTAAAAATTCAGCTGTTTAGTTTGAAATAAAACTATTTTTTGATTTAATTATATGTTAGATAATTAACTTTTGAGTTGAATATTCGTCTTTTTTGGTAAAACATTCATCTTTTTAGTTGAAAATGTAACTACTCGAATCAAAATGTATTTTTTGGTGAAAAATTAAAACTCTTTGGTTAAAAATTGTAGTTTTTTGTTAAAATTTTTTTTGGCTTGAAAATTTAACAGTTTAATAGAAAATTATATTTGTTGTTGTTGAAAATTCATATATTTGGATGAAAATGTAACTTTTTAATTAAAAATAAAACTTTTTTTA
>JAUELO010165696.1:0-27630 GCA_032357855.1 Amphibolips quercusostensackenii | reverse complement strand
ATAGGGATCGAAAAAATTCAAACACCCTTGAACGCTGAGCCGAAAAAGCTCACTTATGATAGTGCACCTTACTACACAATAAATGTACTCATAGGTAATTAGGCACAATTACCTCTCGCACACTCGTGTTCAGCTTTACTATGGAGGGTCAATTCTATGGTCGCATAAGATACCAAAGACGACCAGCCGAGATGTTGGTACTGTCCAGGACGTGATTTAAACGGAGACTGCCCAGAAAGAAAAACAAATCTGCTGAACAGCCTAGTAAATTAAATTTTTTTCTATCAGACAGCTAGATAATATTAATCAGAACTTAAGCTGATCCTCCCGTCCGTCTTACTTCTGCTTCTAGGACCCACAGAAAGTTGTTGGGCGTTCTGGTTTATTTTGGCGGTTACAGCATCCAGGAATTGTATGATACTGCCAACTTGGTCCGTTTTATTCATGCGCGCTATTTTTCTGAAACAAAGCTTACTAATTCAAGTGCGTGCACAGGGTAGGCAGACCTCGCAAAAGACAGAGTCGCTATTAAAGCAATTGAAAATAAAAAACATTCAATACGCTATTGCAAACAATCCAGTAATCTCCACGTTCCTAGTTGGCAAGTAGATAAGGAATCTCATGATCATAGTTATTTCTTAGAATAATGAACAGGAAGTGATCTACAACCAACCCATCCGCTACATTTATGCAAAAAAACACACACGAATCCTAATTTATTTGATTGACTGAGCGTCAATCAGATCTAATATCAATTTCAACGTCGATCTAATCAAGACTGACTAACTTACAGATGTGTTGCAGCAGCACATTATAAAGCCTTGCATGACTCCCGGCTATTCTCCAATAGTTCTGACTAAGAAAGAGATCAAAGATACATTTTGTTCTCTTGACTTTAAATGACTGATTATGTTGTTTAGAGACGCCATAGCCTATATAAAGTTAACTTTCAAGAATAGCAATTAACTCATCCCCCTGAATTCCGATTCCACAAATTGGACGAACTTCGCTGCCACAAATGGTAGTACCTATTGGTTTAAGGCCCTGCCTTAAAATATCTATTAATATGCTTGAGTATTTGAAAGCATTATCTCCTTTAGGTCAACTTGATGCTGAAACGACTAGTCATTTCTGATTTTAATTGCGCCTTTCACGCGTGAGCAGTCCAGAAAGCCATGGGAAACTGTAGTTTTGGCCTTTCGGGACCTTATCCAAGGTAACCGAGAAAAAGAGAATTCTTGCTCATTGTTACAGAAGTCTATTCATCATAAATAAAAGTGATTCCTATCAGCGATTTAAAGCTAAAAAGATAATAAATCTTACCAAATCCGAAGTGTTTAATCATTTTAGATGTCCGCAAACGATCCTCACTGATAATGGAACCTAGTGTACGGCGAAACAATAGAAAGATGTTTTCGCCTGGTGGTGTGTAAAACGTTGGACAAAGCATACCTACCATCCACAACCGAACCCGACAAAGCCTCGGAACTCTTCAGCTTCCCACTGAAATAAATAGAAAAATAAAAGCTTTCTACTCCTTGAGCTTTGAGTTCTCAACCACGACCTGAGGTCGTGGCCTAAAGTCAACTGCACGGTATTTCTAAATTACAATATTAAATTTTGTTATTATAAATATTTTGACTCAAGACAAAAAATTTTTAACATGAAACAGAAAATTATAGAAAGCCACTTTAATTTAGATTTATAAAAAGAGAATTTACAAACACAATCTCTATTCCAAGTCAAAACTCGTCAGATTTCATAAATTTCTGGTCTCAAATACAAATTTGTTTCAAATAAATTTTTTGTTTGCAAATAAAGAAGCAGATTATTCATAAATTACAATAAGCAATTTCTCCATCAAAACATTGATAAATTTTCTATGGATTAAAAATTATTAGCATTGTTTCTACTTTTGTCTTATCCTTAGCGGTGATCTTCAATTTGATTTTTGAATATGATATTAAAATATATCTATAATAATTTTAAGTACATTTTTCAAGCCATACGCGAAAATCAATATTGTATGCTATTTGAAGGATAAACCATATTTTGAACTAAAAAATCCAGATTTTTTCACTAGAGCGCTCTACCGCCCTATTGACTAGGGTTTTTTCGGACGTGCTTGCTTTTTTAGGATGTTCCCTTTATGGATCAATAAAGGCTAAATTACTTGAGCAACTGAGATAATACCTAATCATCAGTAGAAAGTAATATTTTGTATATCAGAAACAATTTAAAAAAAAAAAAACCGCAAAAGATTTAGGGTTAAAAGCTCACAAAAGTCGAATTTTCATTTCTGAGAATTATTGAGATTATATGCATACTCTGAATATTGACCAAGAAATATTTTAGGCCCTGCTTGAGGGGTTCATGATATGCCATCATACGGTTGTCTACTTCAGAAAGAAATTTAATTCCGCGTGTTCTACGTTTTAGACCTTCTTATTCTTTTAAATATATTATTTTCCTGATAGGTCTTTTCCTCCTGACAGGTCCAGGCCTTCTCCTCTTGCTGAGCCTCTTCTTCGCAACAGTTGCAGCTCTCATCCTGCCAGTCATTTTTATTTACGCGTACTTGAATATACACTTAAAAATCTAAGATTTATAGTTCTAACTTCCATCGTAAATGCGCACAGTGGGCTTTTTTGCAAAATTTAATTTAAAAACCTGAAATATCTTAAATAGATCAACAAAAATGAATGTTCTTTAAACGGGATAAAAGATTATTAAATGCACAATGAGGAAAAATTATAGATAAAAGTTTTTATAAATTTTTCAACCTAAAAAATGCGGGAAAACCCCGTCATTTTTTGACAAGAATTACAAAATTGTACTAGAACCACGAAAAAAGTTTTGCTTAGTGCGAAACATCATATTTTATAGATTTTTTTAAGCTAATTTTCAATCTGCAAGGAAAAATAGCGTCGCTTATATCCTTCCTAAGAAAAATGCATTTGAACATTAAAAATCCATTGTGGAGAGACAAAAGTCTGAAACATGATAGTAACTTAACGAAGTTTATTATCTTCAGGTGTTTAGAGTCGCTGAATCCAAATCTGATGTCAGAATTTCAAAATAAAAAATGGCGGATCCAATATTGGGAAACAAAATTTTTTTAAACCGGAAAATTGGCAACAGTGTCCATATTTATGTTTTCGATATTTGATTTTTCAAACCTTATGTTCCGCTGCGTTGTATCCGCTATTCTTTATTGTAAAATTCTGACACCAGATTTGGATTCAGCGATTCAGCACTTTTTCCTGAAGGAAAATACGAAACGCTCTTTTTTCTGACAGATTTGAATTTAATATTTAAAAAACTACCAATTATTATGTCTTGTACTAAACAAACCTTTTTTTTTGTACTTCTAGTACAATTCTGTAATTTTTGTCAAAAAATGACGGTCTTTTCCCAAATTCTCCAGGTTAGGAAATTCAGAATAATTCGGCTCATTGTGCATTTAATAAGCTTTAATCTTGTTGAGAACATTTATTTTGGTTAACCTATTCTAGAGATTTTAGGTTTTAAAAGTAGATTTTGCAAAATAGCACACTGAGCGGCGATTCGACATTCGAAAATACATTTTCCATCTTAGTGAACTAATGTATTGAAAAGGAAAATCTAATTTCATCGGGCTCTTGACAACCGAAAAACAAAGTGTACTGTTAACGTCTAATGTTGACAACTTTGCAATCGTGAAGAGATTAATGAAACTTCGCGAAATATATGCATCAAGAAATCATTCCGAAGATTGAATTGAAAAGCGGGTTAAAGTAAATATGGACAGCAGTGCGAATGAAAATATAGCCTCGGAAAACATTTGAAAATGTACCTCAGGGAAGGCTCGCACAACCTCAAGAAACTTCAAAATAGTAGTTGCAGGATAAGTAGTTACTGATTTCTATCTTTTGTTTGATTCTAAAGAAATACCTTGATCGTGTCATCAGATAATCCAATATTAACGACTACATCGAGAATGAAAAATAACGTCTTTTTCCTCATAGGAAATAGTTGCGAATCTATCGCGAAACAAAAATTCCGAATTGTTACGTCAGAATGAAAGGAAGTTAGACTAAAATTTTCTTAAATACACTGCAGAGAAATAGTATCAAATTATGAACTGGGTGACCTTTTAAAAATAAACCTTGACTTTAAAACGTGAATCCAACGTTTAGAATGTAGACGAAAATATTTTTGTAAACTGTTCAGAAGTAGGGCACTACGTCATAAACGTCGTCGTGAATCACGTCGAAAAAGACGTAGAATTTGATACTGTTAACAACGTCGTAAATTAGAACATCAAAAGGACTTTTAAACTCTACAGATAATAATCTTTTTAAACCTACTTTACTTGCGCGAGTTATCTAGATTACTTGCGCGAGTTATCTAGACCTAAATGGATCAATTTCACTATTTTTAGGCATGATATTGCTTACAGTTCCTGAAACCATTTTTCTACTCACCTGATGGTCATGGCTCCTTTACTGACGATAACCTTCTTAGAAACGTTTATACGCCTTTCTATCTCTTAATTAGTCTTTCCATCAGCAGTAAATAAACGACCTAGATATAAGTACTTATCAACATGTTTTCTATTTTTTTTCTATTCAATTGCTTGTCCGTCTCCTCCAAACAACCGTGTCATCTGCAAACGCTAACCACGGCACTTTTAGTATCCTGAGATATACACCTTCTTCGTTGAAAGGGGCTATTTTTAGATATTTCTCATAAATATACTAAACAGCTTAGAGGACGTAACGCATTCTTGCGTAGCACATTGCCTGCTAGCGAACCAGTGACCTAGTCGTTTATTTACCCTCACACTTGCTTTGCTACCTACACATACAGCTTTTACTTATTTTAGGAACTATTTATTGTATCCGTACTTTTAAAGGACTTTCTAAAACTGTCTTCCATTTACCTTATGAAGCGTTTTTTTCATGTCAAAAAAATGCACAGAAATAGTGCATCGTTAACCAAGTGGAGAATCTAGGGGATTTATAACGAGTATGAAGTTGCCGAGTGAGCAAAGAGAAAACGGTAAGTAATTCAAATTAGGAATCCACTAGTCCTCCCAACAGCACAGAAAAAACAAAGTGTAAATCTAACTCTAAAATCAGGGTACCATTTCTCTGCAACAAAAATCAGTCATAGTAGTATCAATGCCATTTTTCTAATGTTTACATACCTGAAAAAATCAAATTGCTTTTGAGGCGATTTGCAAAATATATTTTAGAAATTTTTACTATCCGCCGGACTAATAACGATTCACTTAGAATGTCCTGAGACGTCTGCAACTACTGCTCTAAAATTCTTCAAGAATCGGCGGTTTTTGCCTAAGGGACATTCTTTTGTTTCTTCTAGGGTCATATTTATATACGCGCCACTGTGCATGTTTATTTTTACCCGAAATTCACACCGTACTGGAAGGTCATATTTTATTGCATATATTTCACGAAGTGTCTTAGTACTCTATCATAATTGCAAAGACATTACCATTAGGCGTTGATAATACACTTTGTTCATTAGTTAACATCAGTTGAAGTGCCTGATGTTTTCCTTGCAAAAAAATTAGTGTATCCTAAGGAAATGTGTATCTTCGCAATTTAAATCGCTGGTTTGGATTCGTGTTGGGAATAAACTGAAGATATTTAAGATGTTCAGAGGTATATCCAAGTATGCGTAAAGAAGAATCTCTACCAGAAGAAGACCTGGACCTAGAAAGAAGAACAGGTTTGGCAGGAGGAGACCTGGACCTGGCGCGAAGAAGAGGCTAGGTAGGAGGAAAAGATCTTCGAGGAGATTTATGTCTATCAGAAAAATAAGGTGTTCCGATACAAAGAGCACAAGGAATAAAGGCGCCTTTAGGTAACGATTCAAATCGCGTAATAAAATCTGTAACAAGGAACAGAGAGTCACATCTTTCTTACAGTAGGCAATCGGGTAGTTAAGAGTGTGAGTGTCTTTGCGATCATTGTTTGCATTTCGTGGCATGTGTGTATGTGTGTGTGCGTCAACGCGCTTTTATACGTTTAATTATATTTGTGCATGTGTGTGTGTGTACTAAGTGCTTCTAAATCCGTGTCGTTAATAAGCGTACTAAAAAGGGTCGCGACAGATCATTCGTAATTTCATGAAACTTTAACCTAATCTGAAGACCGATAATCGACAATTTATTATAAATGTGTCCAATAGAAGCAAAAATTCAGTCAAGAATTACTTCAGAGTTATATAAGTGTTATTCATAAGAAACTTTTAAAAAAGTTGTACATATCTCAACAGATAAGATGTTTTTGCCGCAAATTGACATTTCAATAAAAAAGGGAAGATTTTTAATAAATGTATTGAGCGAAAAATCTCTTTAAAATAGGTGCAGGAAACATCTTTTTGTAGATAAAGTAGTTTTATTCAGTATCAGGGTTATTTCAACATCCATGTAATATTCGAGCAAGAAAATTTACATTTCCAAAGAACCAGAGCCACAAAAGATTTTTGTATTGTGCTGCTGGGGTGAGTAATAGCACGAGAATAAGTGCAGGAAATAAAAATGCCTGATGTTGAAGAATTTTGTGAAATTTTCAAAGATTTCAAGAAATTAAACAAAAATCAGAAGATTTTGAAAACATTACTGATGTGGAAAATACTTTCAGCGGTTATGAGAGATTTCGAATGATCAGGGAAACTTTCAAAGATTTGAACAAAACTCCAAACAATTTAAGAAATATCAAGGGAATTTCCAGATGCTTGTTGCGCTTTCTTCACTTGTGCAGAATTAAAGCTTTTATGCACGTATTTTTCTGTTTAGTGAATTACCTTTTAAATCCTTACTCTGGGGTTTTTGAAATCAAAATTTTGAAATTTTTAATTTAAGATAGCAAATTTAAAACGGCAGTTTTATAATTTTTAGAAAAGAGATAAACGAGATTGAAAATCTCTACTCGAGGCTTTTTTGGATCACTGATTATAAAGCTACTATTAAATTTTAATAGTTTTTAGAAATAGATCTAATATGACCAACACTAACACATAAATAGTGTTCAAAATATTGATAAGATTTTGAAAATTTACTCTTTCTTGGCGTAACTCAGAGCTAACAACGAGAGCGTGAAGAGCTCTAGTTCCTTTTCTTCGTTTTCTCATTGTTTTTTTCCTTTTTTAAATTCTTTTATACTTTTTAATATATTTTTCTTTGATTATGCTCCTGAAGTTTTAGAAAATAAATATCAATCTCGAGTTAGGTATGGTAACTTAAAAAAGAATTTCTATAAAGGAAAATACGCAGTATACATCGCAGGTCATACATTTCCTTTTTTTTTCTTTTGATCTTTTTCCATACTGCAATAAGCACATTGTTTCAAGGTATATTCAAAAACAGGCATAGGAGCCGCTTGACTACGTCTTTTCTCTAAAGATACGTGTGATTACTGATGACGGAAATCATATGAGGTAGGAGATTGGCGCTCGCTATATATTTGATCGACTGATTTTAATTTTGATGTAATATCTTTAAATTCCTAATCAGCAACCTCAAAAACCGCGGAGTAGAAATTTTTCAGCTCGCATATCTTTTTTTTCAATACATGAAACTGCCATCTTAAATCTCTCATCTTAAGTTAAAAATTTTAAAATTCTGGCTTCGGATTCGTAATCAGCAAGCTCAAAACACCCTAGAAAAAATTTTGACTTTAGATTCGTAATCAGCGAGCCCAGAAGCCCCTGAGTATGAATTTTCAGCGTATTATATTGAATAGATTCTTCAAAAATGAATTCTTTCGGAAAAAGGCATTTTTTGGTATTTATCTGTTTATATAACAATTACTTCAAGCAATTATGTCAATTAAACTATATTTTTATGTTCTCTTACTAATAATTTAGCAAATGAATAAAAAAATGCGACCCTAATACGTTAATAATTAATTAAATAGCAAAAATCTGGAGCTAAGTTGCGAGTAACCCTAACCCACGTTACCACCGTGCAACAAAGGATTAAGAGTAATCAGAAATCAACCCCTGCATTGTAGTTTGTTTAAATTTAGCATTAATTTCTTTAATATTTGAAGGCTTATACTGAGAACTTAGAGGCGCTTACCAAACTTATAGTTATGATGTTTTTTTATTTTGCATGAATATCTTATAAGACAACATGCTTAACAAAGGGAAAGAGCCTATAGCAATGGTGCCTGATAAAAAAATAAAACTCCGGTATAGTACACTTCTTTTAATATTTTTCTTTAAAACATCTAAAACAATGTTCCGTGTGTGTAGTATATTTTATAATTTGAGAAATTCTCGATATATTAAAACTTTAAGTCGATTACGTCACCTCTAACAATAACTTTCTTGCAAGCCCACTCTGCACTAGAAGCGTCTCTGGGATGTGGATAGAGAGGCCCTGTACTAAGGGTTTCTGCTATGTACTGTTACACAACTGAATTAGCAGTCGCGTACAATGACCCAATGGTGATCCTTAATAAAAACCGACAAGTCAAGATGTCAACAGATGTTTCGAAGTCTGCATGGCACCGGGATTTGGTGCTGCTTACGTTGAATTTAGGATACTGTATCACCTCATAGAGTATTTGGATTTTACTTCTGCATGCGAAGCTCTACAAAGGCGAATAGTTTTTTCCCTATCTACTTGCGGAAACGAAATACAGCAGATAAAATAAAACACAAGCTGGTATGTTTGTGGGAGAAATTGTCAGAAGAGGTAGACGTCGTGAAGGAGGTAATCATTTATCTGGATAAGTTGTGCGCGCAAGTGACTAGAGAATGTTTTCATCAGAAATAAGACTGGAACTGTGAGGACTTAAAACTGCTAAAGAGTGTTCTTGACTAAATGAAGACCTTCAGTGGAACCAAGGAGAACATACCTTTCCCAATTCAGGACGGCATACAGAACGCGCAGTATATCAAGATTATGTTGTAGAGTAGGTCGGACCACATTGCTGACAATCTCAAAAACCTCGAATACTGTATAAGGGAGATGGTTGGTTGGAGAGTGACGAGATACGATAAAACGAAAGGCTTAGTGATGTTGCTCGCAAATGAGTGCAGGCTAAGAAAGATGCCGGGAAAACTCTCGCTCTCATCGATGGAAAAAAAGTGAGAAACCCTACGTTGAGTCTCCCAGATATCACCATATGCAGACATTACGTGGGGTCTAGACGAATCCAGATGCACTTCTTTCCTTTTAAAAATAACATCTTGGGACCTGATGCCTCTTGCTTTAAGCATCTTCTTTCAAAGTAGTGGTAAAGTCGTAGGGAAAGGTGCATTAGTCTCTAAAATATGCAGTCCTTGTTTAATGAATGCTTTCGTTGGATAACGTGAGTTTACTTATACATTCTTTCTAAGTCTGATTTTAGTAGTAAGTAGTATAAGAGATTTGGGAGTTACTATTATTTTATGTAGTCTTGTCAAATTGAAAAGTTAAGACTGAATAAGTGATAAAAATTTGCTAAGTTTTCTCATATTTCAACATATTTACGGTTAATTGTTTTTTTTCTTTGCGAGTGGGGTTCGCGTGGATCCCACCAGAGTGACGGTGTCTCTTCCTTTCTCATGGAGACGCAGGGTTAAGAATCCATGATTATATTTAAATGATTTACCAATCACTGTTTTCACTCTTCGCTCGACGATCCCAACTTCTAACACTAATCCTTTAATTTTGTGAGCTTTCTGACTATAGGATATGATAGGATAGGAACGAGTTAAATTAGCTAGGATATAACCGACTAGGGCAGGGTAAAATCTGATAAGTCTGGATTGTATAGGATCAGATGTCGTAGGATAGGATTGTATCAGAAAAGATCGGTCAGAATAGCATATGATAGAATAGTGTGGGGTAGAATAAGATATGATAGAATATAAATAAATGCTATCGATTTGAATGGGATAGGATGTGATATTTTTAGATAGGAAAAAATAGTATCAGGTAGAATCAGATAAAATATGATATGATAGGTTTGGCAAGGATAGAATTGGATCGGATATGATCAAAAGTATGGTAATCCGTGAATGAAAATACTCGTTTTGCCCTTTTTTAATAAATCTTATTTAGAAATGGACTCTTTTCTAGCAAAAACTTTTCGGCTTGGCATTCAAAGAAAGCCTCTGATAGTCAAACATCATCAAGCATGCAGGAGAATATAAAAGAATGATTAGCAGAAGGAGACCTGGACCTGGTACAAAAAAATGGCTCAGCAAAAGGAGTAAAACTTATCGAGAAACCCTGAAAATAAGTTCTGGCAGGACAAAAATGTGTTTCAGGAGAATAATGCCTACCAAAAAAATGAGAATTTCCTGAACAACGAAAACGCTAAGTGGGATCGCTATCAGGTAAGAAGTCGAACTGGAACTTAAATCTGCAACAAGAAAGATATGATTAAATTTTTCTTGTGTATTCTCTTTCAAAAAATTCTGACCGATAACTGTTTCCTCTTTTGTCATTTTTCATTTTTTTCTAGCATATTTTTCCATAGTGCGTTACGAAATACTTGAACAGCATCAACTTTCTCTCTTCTAGAAAATATTAAAATACCTCATTCCTTATGTCAGGCTTCACAGTTATTCCGCTATTTCCCATTTTTCCCTTGTTCTCTGCTCAAACTTCTAAGGAATGTGCTAAAAAAATATCTTTTTGGTTGGATATTTAATTATTTTTTTAAAAATTCGTCTCTGTGGGTGGATAGTGTAACGATTTTTATAAAAAGTTCAACAACTTGCTAGAAAATTAACTTTTTTACTGAAAGCTGAGCAGCTAGATCAAACTTGTTTCTTGCTTGTGAAAATATTCCCTAATTAACAATGAAACTTCTTTCTTAAAGATGCTTGTTGTGAAACTATGACCCTAGAGTGTTATTTCACTTTTTGGACTGAATTTGGATAACGGACCGAAAGGTAGTTTAATGGAATCTCGTTGCCTTATTGTATTCTTATTATAAAGAAAGTCTTTAATCAGGTACAATTCATAACAGGGCTATGAAAGTCCGTAGAACGTCAAAATGATGACAGGTTATAATGGACAAAAAAATTAAAAAAAATTAAAGTATACTTTTGATACATTAATAATCTCAAAGCACTGTTTTGATTATTTTTTGAAAAACACAAAGAAAATTTTTCTTTTAATTTTTAGTAAATGGCTTAATGTACAAACTATCCAATTTTGGAGAGCAAATCATGTAAAAAGTTTACGCAACAATTTTAATGAGAATAATTTAATCAGGAAATTTTTTTAAGGTGATATCAAAATTTATGTACTTTAGTGGTCGGAGATTATGTACAAGGTTAGCACGTGCAGCTCAACATACATTAATTTACAGGACATAATCTTCCAAATCTAATCTCTAATTTAACATTTTTGTTATCAATTTTTATGTATGAAGACGAGGACCAAAGTCTGCGTAATAAAACGCGGAATCCGACCGTGTGCCACACAATAAAATGTAATCAAAAAACGAATGCTCAAAATAACTTGTAACTAGCAATTCTTAACCGATTTTTAATTTTTTCAGAAAAATTTAGCATCAAATCTTAAAGAGATGTACGTGTTCGGATTTTCGAATGTTTTTTCTCAAACTTTCATGTGGATGCAAAGAGTAAAGAAAAAGTCGATTTTTTTTTTTATGTTAATCTTCCTGATCATTTTTTCTATGATCATAAATTATAAAAACAAACATCCCGTGTGAGCATGTAAAGGCAGAAAGAAATCTTTTTTTTTTAAGTTCTTTTAGATGATGTCGCCCGTGATGTTTAATAATGGAAAATTATCATCCAATAATTTTTATTAATTTTATGAAAAAATTATATAATAAAATTTATAACTTGGTCATTTGAAGGTCGGAGGAACTCCTTTCTATCCCAATTTTTCTCAAATGATGTTGCTAGTGAGGTTTGATAATGAAAAATCATCTTCTGGTATTTTTTATTAATTTTGTAAACAAATTGTATAATCAAATCTCTAGTGTGAATGCTTAAAGGCAAAAAACATTCGTTTTTCCGCAATTAGCCACAAAGTACGTTTCCAGAGATAAAATTGTTTGGTAATTGTTGTTTCTTTAAATAAAAAATATAAAACATTTTCAGTTGATTAACTGTAAATAAAAATTAATCACTGATTTCTAAAATTAAACTTTACTGTAAGGGCTTATCAAATAAACAAATGTAAGCGACAGATTATAACCTTATAAACTATTTTCAGATTTAAAATAACTTACAAATAATATATTTATAATTAAAGGCCTTCATTGAATTTCAATCATTGTTTCAGCGTAAAATATTCCATTACGCAACCAATGAATTTGAAATTTTACATATAAGAAAACGAATAATTATTCAATATTTAGAAATGCGTGACTGTTTATTTTAAATCAGTTTAAATAAAGTTAATCATTAAAACGGGACAAAAAAAAACTAAACTTTGAATGTTACAATTTAAATTTTTCTATTAACACAAATTTCATTTGTAAGGCAATTTATTTAATTTGGATATATAAATTATCAGTTGAACTCCTAATATTCTTAGACAAAATTTAAGTGATTTGAAGGGATATTTAGGAGTTCAAAGAGAATCCAAGATTAATTGAAAATAAGGAATGATTTTAAATAATTTGAAGAAAGTGCCTACGTGTACTGGAAAAATCCAGCTAGTTGTACTTTAATTTTGTTGCTAATTGCCCATGACCTAATTGAAAACAATATATACATTTCTGACAATTTTTAACAAAAAAATTCAAAGCTTTTCAAGAATTGTAAAAGGCTTCATAGGAAAAAAATTCTTCCTTAAGATTTTTCGAAAAATTAAAAACGATTTTTGTTCTGAAATGTAATTTCAAAGAGATATTAAAACAAGATTTAGAAATATTTACAAAATTCTTAATAATGAATTTGAATTATTAATTTTTATAAAATTATAAAAATTTTTTTTTAAATGTAGAAAAAAATTTTTAACAAGTTTGTCAAAAAATCCAAATCATTTTTAAAGATTTTTAGAAGTTCTAAAAAATTTTTTTATCATAATTTAAAATTTTTGAAAATGTAAGGCAACGTGTAGGTTTTTCAAGATTGCGAATTAAAATTTTCAGTCCTTTTAAAGATCTTGATATCATTCAAAATTCTTAATGTTTCGAGCTCAATATTGCTCAAAATGATTTAATGTTGAAAATTTTTGATATCATGGATTGACTCTCTAATTTTAAACATTAAAAATGATAACAAGGATTTATATTCTTGGAACTAAATCTGAATTTTTATAATCCACAATTTATAAAAAAATTTAATAATTCATTTTGCAGTTTAACTGCATTTAAATTAAAATTATTCAATTAAAACATGTTAGTAGCTTCCTTCTTATACGTATAAATTATAAAGCATTCAAATACAACATTATAAAAACTACAATTGATAGTCCAGGGTTTGGATGACGCGAAAAAATCTTCACAAATCTCGTCGTTCAGGTCAGATAATCTTTGAGCTTGAGTAAAACCTAAATTTTGAAGGTTTCTGGGTCCTAAAGCATCACTCTTAAATTAGATGCCTACTCGCGGTTTGTCTCAGTGTCGCATCTCTTTTTCTGTTACCAGTTTGTTTTAACGGCGGAAGAGTAGGCGCTCTGATCACATAAATCCCCTTTCTTGAGATTTCCTTGGCATAGCTTTGCAAACGTTGATGCAAAAAGTGCGAGAGCTCTCGGTGTTTCTCGCACCACAGAGCATGCAGTCTTGCTACGTAACATTTTTTTTAGGAAGCATACTGGTATCGTAGCGCTTCAGGACGTTTTCCCTGATTTTATCTGTCTACTTAATTGTATTAGAATTTCGCTGGTCGATCGACTTCGTTTTGATTGCGCTTCCCAAAATGTAGAGTAGTCGCCATTGTTGTCTGGCCCGTTTTCGGAAGCCCTGTGCATTCGATTTTTTTTAAACGCACTCACTATAACTATGTTTAGTAAAACCATTTTTTTTTCACAAAAAGCTGGTGTAAAGGGTTTATCCATCTTTGTGAAGCCCTGCATGCAAGTTTAATTCAGCATACTCTAAAAAGTTGCCCGATATTCGAGCGTTACCGTTTGAGACACCTTACCGTTTGGGTTGAGTTTGGTATCTTAGACAGTCAGCTTAACAAGAGCGTTATGACGATTTCTTGTGTAGAAAAAAATATCAATGGCAATCAGCATGCGAGTCAAAAAAAAGTATTTGAACTGTGTCGCGATCACCTGATATGGCGTTTAGTTCTCATGATTGTTGATAATGGCTTAGCAGCGTCGCGTCAGGGCATGCTTTTACTAAACTTTCAGCGGTAGTGCTAGATAAGGATCTCTGAATTGCATTCAGGTGTCGATTTACCTATTTTATGCTGGAGGCAGGCATTCCTCATAGCTTGCAGTGATCACGTGCATCACGGCAAAAATCAGTTTGCAGGAGCAACTCCACATATGGAACTTCTCTAAATGTACTAGCAAATATCAAACGGCAATGATTCTTTTTGAAAAAAACTTTTAAGACTTGCCGTCAATTATATGTGGAGTGCAATGATTTTCAGAACGGAGGGACATCTTGTCCATGGGCGCTTCAGCAGATAGAAGGGAACTTAAATTTCTTTTTTTAAATGACCAATGATAGTAATTCTAACAGTAATGAAATCAGAAACTTATTATAAAATAAACTTTCAACATTGCTCAAAGTCATAAGCTTGGAAGTGCGACAGAATATGTTGTTTTAACATGACGGTAGTCCAGCGCATTTGTCAATCGCGCGTGTAGTGCCAATAACTCTGGTGAACATAACAAAGCGAATCATAGCTGCTTGTTACCAAATAACGCCAGACACTTTTCGCAGTTGTGTTCCAACTTTCGAAGCATGGATAAGCAAGTGCATCAAAGTGTGAGGACACCACTTTGAGCACCAAATGTTAGATGTTCACTAAAAACATGCATCTCGATTGTAAGAGGCAAGGTGACACAACAAAAACAAGCACCTGGACAGTGAGAGGCGAGGAAACTCATTAAGAAAAGCTTTTTGGGAGTGAGAGATAAGGGCACTCACCAATATCAAGCACCACGATAGTGTGGCAAGGGGAATAAACAAAAAAAAAAAAAAAATTACAAAGGCAAAAGACAGATTCTACATCTAACTTGTTGTTTCTGTGTATCGCTTAAAGTAGGTAATTCAATGACTGCTAACATACTTGGAGTCAAAATGAGAAGTTTGCGCTTTAAAAATATAACTGAGCTTCCTAATTTTTCTAATTTATTTTAGCTTTCTTTCCAGGTGGGTGGAAGGGGTATCATATATTAAATTAATTACAATTCTTAAATGAAATTGCTAATTTTATTTGGAAAAATTTAATGCTCTGAGACAAAAAGCATCATATTTTTGAAAAAAATTACGATTCTGAACGTCTTACTCTGATGTTGTGATTAAAATTATAAATAAAATACTAAGCTAAAACTTAAAATCAACGTTCGGCTCTTGAATGGACAATCCTAGTCTTAAAAATGTTTGTGCACTCCTATTTGGGCTTTCATCCTTTTGTTTCGATTAACAGTTAAAGCAGAAAACAATATAACACTCGAGTACAGTCATAACAGTCACATTTCTCCAATTTCCAAGAACTAGCTAAAAACTAAACTAAAACTGACAATAACTTTTTATATGCATGAGACAATTAATGAAAGTTACTGCATAGATAAAGCAAACAATACAATTCGCAGCTGCATACTCAAAAATGTTTAATCCTTTCTTCCTTGTTGCAGAGGTAACTTCATAGTTTGGTGGCTTAAAGAATAAGGGCTCCCTTCCTGGTACAAGTCATAGGCAAGCGCTACGAGATCGCTTATAAATGGTGCTGATAGCATACAATCTTTGTCAAAGTCCCTTTTTTTTCCTTGATGCACACAATACTATCAGGCTATCAAATGTATATGTGACTGCAATAAAAATTGAAAAAATTAAGTCTGGTATTGTACATGTATCGATTAACAGTTTTTTTTTTAAAAGAGATGAGCTTGGGTATGTATGTGCATATTTCCTGTTATAAAATTGCAGCGCCTTTTAAAACCAGATTGGAAAAGGTATTTTTTTTTAAACCGTTAAAGAATGTATACTTTTATCAGACTTGTTAAGCGGATATTGTGAAAAACATGTAGAGAGCAAATCCAGTATGTATAAAAAAAATGTTTGAAAAAGCACAAATAAAGTGTCCATTCTTGAATGAGCCACTAATAGTAAAGTGCACATGACGTAAAAAGGCATCGTTATTAAAAAAATTTGTAATGGGTATCATTTTTGGGAATAATATGGACCTAGCGTATGACCAACAATATGTTGGTCATATGTTAGGTTAAAAAGTTTTGTATTAAAAGAATGTATGTAAAAGAATATTTATCCGTATTGATTTTTCTTGACATGTACCTAACTACAGGAAACTATTTAAACCTGTTGCAAATAAATGTCGATTTTTAATTTAAGTAATATCGCCTTGGTCTAATTGTTATTAGTTTCTTAATTTTTTTTGGATGACATACTTAAGGTGAACACCTGAGAAACATCCATTTTTAGATAACTTATGATATTATACTAATTTTAATTAAATACAAGTTAACGCAAATAAATTTCGGGCAAAGAGTGATTTTATATTTTACACATTTTAAAAGTGTCTAAACTTATCAAGGTAAGATAATTATATACATGCAAAAGTTTAACTTATATCATATGAGTAACGTGATACTAATTGAATTGTTCCTTGTCATCAAGTCTGATAATTAGCTATATACGCAATTCATGCTCGGGAAGGGGAAAAAGACAAATATCTCAGAACAGTTTATCTACACAAGACATCAGAATATTCATTAGTATCACTGCTTCAAAAATTCTGCGCTAATCACATTTGTGTATATTCTGAAAAAATGGCAACTTATTTTACTCTCGTTTTAACCCTAGACATTATTCTTAATTCTGTTGGTATGTAATGAACAAAATGATATTATTTTTTATATTCTAGTAAAGTGAGTGTTCCGGGACATCCATGATTCGTCTATGAATATTAAATACTAGAAAACCTCTATAATTATAAACTATTATTACTATTATTGGCATTATTTTGTCACTTAAGTATAATAATCAAGAAAAATTTTTGCACTTACTCAGTACAATCTGTATTTTTGTTGCTTTTTAATTATGATATTATACCTCAGAATATTTAATTCTGATCGCTTTTCACAGAATTTTTTAGTTTTCAAATATAAAACATTACATTTGTTTTCCCGAAACTTGAAACTTAAACAAATTCTCACATTTTTATGATAAAGTATCTCATAGGGAGAAAAATGAAAAAAATTTGAGATTTTCGGCATGCTTAAATTAGTTTTTAACATGAAGACCTTGTGAATTTCAAAAAACTTTTTTTCAAGAAAATAACTGTTTTGTATTTTAATCAGGATTTTGAAGTGAGGCAAAATAAATAAGTTTTGTAAATGTATTTTATATATATTAAACTTTTACAATAACCTTTCATTATTTTCTTAATAAACTTAAAGATGTTACACATTTGCGTTCATTTACTATATTTTTCATAATTATAGGTTTCCGCAAATCATTGATAGGCTGTAAGTGACTAATGCGAAATAAAATGGGATAATCATATTACAGTTCTACTACTTTTAGTACATTTTTAACATTTCAAATACATGAATCTTTTTTCTTCTTTTACAGAGATATCAATGTGTATGCCGCCCAAAGAAAGGGACTTTCTGTCAAATTTCGGCATGCACAGTGAACCCGCCAATCATCAAGGTAACCCCAGTAAAAACAAAAAATGATAACAGAAATGTTAATTGATGAACAGTTTAAAACTATAATTAATCTTTCGAACTAGAAAGTAGTCTCCACGCATAGAGTTTTGTTTTTAAAGTTTCGCAGACAAAATTCTAAAAAAGCATACTACACAGGAAGTGTCCTTGGCTTAAATTAAAGATAAGATACTGAAGATTACGTTTTGTATGATTTTTGCTACAACTTTCTCAGATCCTGGCGTGATACGAAGTCAATGTACAAAATTGGTAAAGCTCTTATCTCGCGTTATATATTTTTCAGAATGTTAGAAGTGTGTCTACTATGAAATCAGCTCTAGAAAATTTTTTAATTAAATTTTTCTCATAAGAATTGGCTAATGAAATGTAAATATTTTAGAAGAAGAAGCCATTCTACAAGATAACACTTGTGGGATATGTTGACAAATTTTTCTTTGTGTTTTCGGAAAGAATAATCAGAACACTGCTATAAGATTTATATTAAAGAATGTCAATACTTCGGTGTGATAAATTGTTGTATTTATCAATAACTTATGAAAGATAATAATTATTACGTATATGATTGATATATCAAAAATATGAAAAATGGCTACAACTTTGCCGTACATTATAACCTCTCATTATTTTGACAACCTACGGATTTTTGAGCGCCCCTTATAAATTTCACCTATTAAGAGGCTTTCTTTTATTAAAATAATGCAACTAGCCAATGAAATTGCACTAAAATACCTTTTGTTGACATTATCTGAATTTAGTGAAAATAGTTAAGTAGCACTTTGTGGTTATAGTTTCACAACATACTATATCTTATAAATATAGAATCAGAAGTCGAGTTGATCTACTACACCAGGGTCCGCCTAGCATTAACTTCCATCCATGAAAATGTCGCTTTCTGACAATAGGACCACAATAAATCGCACCTATGGCCACGTCTTACGACTGTTAGATGGATGGACATGGGGCACGACGTTATTGCAAAGACAAGCCAGGAAAACGCTTTTGAGGCATGAGGACACTAAGCGACACGATCACAATTATTTAAGTCAAATATTCTGGGTGCAGACGCCGCAAATCCCTTCTGAAGCCTTGATACCTCTTTTTATTAATTTTTTGTTGAATATGATGTTATAGTCAGCTAGTGCTAAAAATTCGGTAGCAAACATCTTTGCTTTTCGATTACAACAAAAACCGCGCCAGGCCTCGAGGGCACGACAGATACCATTGTCGAGAATATGAAGTTCCAGTATATTTAGCATTTTTTATTTTTGACAATGGACTCTATCTCTCTAGGAGCGTTTTGCAGAGCCGCATCAGGGCTAATGCCGTACGTGTGACACATATGTTAATGAAGAACTCTTAATGCTGCATTGTGCCTTTGGATGTACGTCAATTCCGCACGCGTTAGTCAACTAGATTGTATGTATCCCAAGTGCTCGGGGTATGCATGTCACACTCGGCAGCTGCCATCGAGAATATCTTGACTTAAAATGTGTCGCCTGCATGGTAAAGAGAAAATGACACTTGCTAGCACGCCAAAATATAACCCTTTATGCCTGCCTTCCTCACGGGCTTTTTAAAAAAGCAGCTGCTGGCATAAACGCCGCAATGTCAACTAATTCTTTATTTTGCTGTGCGAGATGCTGTGCATTATCTTGTCAAGGAGCTGTTCGCGAAAGTTAACTCATTCAATGATGAACTAAGTACTTGATTTTTAGTTGCGTTTTCAACAAAACAAAAATATGCAATTCTAACACAATGAGTAAATATTCAAATCAAATAAACCCATTTTTAAGAAAGGAGTTGCATTGCCAGTCAAGGAATATTTTTATGACAAGCAAGAAAATAATTTTTAACCAAATTGTTGAATTTTCATCAAAAAAGTGAATTTCCTATCAAGTAGTTAAAATTTTTCTAAGCATAGTTAAACTTTTAACCCATACGGACATGTTTTTAACAAAACATTGAACTAAAGTGATAGCTTCTAAAATATTATTTAGAATTTTCAGAAAATAACAAGGAGAAGAAAGGGTTGGAGGGTAACAACTGTAGAGCCTAACATAAGGAAACAGAAATTTTGATATTTTATAGACCAAAAGAAACTTTTGGCCGTGAAAAAATCAAGTGATGCACTATAGAAAAATATGCTACAAGAAAAAAATATGCCAAAAGACAAAATAATTATCCGGCAGAATTCGCTAAAAGATAGTACAAAAAAAAATTTTATTCTCTCTTGCTTCTTGCAGATTCGAGTTCAAAATTCGATTGCTTACTTAATAGCGACCCTACTCAGTGTGTTTCTGGTTCGGGGAATTCTTCTTCTTTTGCCAGGCATCATTTTCCTGAAAAGTCTTTTTCTGCTACCAGACACCATTTTCCGAGTTTTTCAGTAAAGTCTACTCCTGCAAGTCTCCTCCAAGTCTCCTCCTGCCAATAACTCTTCCATGACCATACTTGGATTTACACTTCAAGATGAACAACTTAGATTTGTTCGGCTCATTCCAAGAAAGCATCCGAACCGGAAATTCCAAATTCGAAAATATACTTTTCCTCATGATAAACAAATTTTTTTAAGAGGAAAATCTAATGAACGTATTCCGCTTCCAACTGAACAACAGTTGGTATTATTAACGTCTAATGGTGATATATTTGCGATCTTAAAGAGAAATAATACACTTCTTCGTGGAATATATACGTCAAGCTCTCCATATCGGCAGGGAAATAGGGTGAAACTTAACATAAACAGCGGCGAAGTAACATATATGACCACAGAAGAAATAGGTGAATCTCCATCAAAATCACCAATCTCAAAGTTTTTCTTATTGACATTTGTAGATGAAATTTCTTCACAGCACTAATGTAATCTAAGAAAATGTAGAACTAACTTATTATATGTGATGAGTGAAATTATTATAGCCTGATAATGATTTTACCGTAAGGGGTCATCCACATATTCGGTAAGGTTTTTTATTTGGAATTTCTTAATTTTCCACATCCTTGCAAGATACTGTTAGATTTTCTTTGACTCCCCACGTCTTAACCCAACATCTTACTAAAATTTTTCTAATCTCAGAAGCAAACCTACAAATAAATGTTTTTAATTAAATGAATGTGGATTCTGAATGGCTCGTACAGTTATGTGGATAAAAATAACACAAGGTTTTTAAAAAATTGAAATTAAGGTTTCTGTCAATCAAATGAAAAACCTACCTTGAAGAAAGTTTGCTCGTCGTCTAACTCATCTCGATTTCTTTCTCGCTTACATATTAGCTATATGAATTCGCAATTTTCTCTCTTTTCGCAATGTTGTTGCGCTTGAATTCCGGCTTATCATGTCATTTTATGTTTTTAAAATTCAAGAGAAATTTGTATTTTGCGTATTTCAAAATTCAGTCTTTGACATTAAATAATCTCAGCTAATGTGCTTATCCTAGAACGAAATTCATTCCATATTCTGACACGAAATTAGTTATGCAACAAGTATCTTATTTATTATATGAACGTTTTAAAACTTCGTCTTTCCTGCAAATTTAATGAATATAAGTCTCAGGTTATTAGGGAAATTAAGAAAAGGTTTTTTTTTTTATTTGAGATTAGAAATACATACTTTTTTTATATTTTATATTATTTTGTGTAATCCAAGATTAGTAAACCAATGAAATTTTACTTAAACACATCTCGGATAATCTAAATGAATAAATGCACTTTTAAAGTTTCGTCACTAAATAAGGGAAATATTTAAGTGAATTTGAAGGAACCTTGTTCCCTTAATTATACAAAAACAATTTGAATTGCATTAACCTGAAATAAGACAAATTTTATAGACACACACTTCCACTCAACGCGGGAGTATAAATGATTTGGGTGTATTATTATTTTAATAATCCCACAAATTTTTAATTAGTTCAAAAAACTTATATGTGCTTAAAAATTGAGCAAGGTCTGTTAATATTATTATGTGTTTTGATAATTACTGTACTTTGCGCGAACACCATTTTTTAAAAACTGTACAGGGCAGCTTAAACCAATTTTACTAAAACTTGCTTGCCTACTTCATTTTTCTGTGAACATGTTTTTAAGATAGCTTTCGAGTATTTTATTCTGTAAATAAGAAAAAGTTTTTGATTATTCTTTTTCAAATAATGAATAGATTTTATGTTTTTCGTGACATAATTTCGAATATTTTAGTAAAATCATTGTGAATTCAGTGCGTAGTACTATTTACTAATTTTTCACTCCTAAATAAGAACGTCACTGGCTTATTAGTAAAAATTTAAATTATAAATTAAGATAGTGAAAATTAAACTGATGGAAATATGAGAAAAATGTACTGAGAAAAAGCAAATTGAAAAACTGACCTTTGCACCTGATTAAAACGAGTTCAAGGACTTCTAAATTTTTTACGATGTTTGACTCTCAGAGGCTTTTCTTGGATACCAAACTAGAATTCGTGCCAAAAAAGAGTCTACTTTTAATTAAGATTTTTTAAAAAAGAGCGGAACGATTTTTTTATATTAACAATTTGAAATTCTTAGGATTGTATCCGATTCAATCTTATTCTATTCGATCCCATCAAATCATATGCTATCTGATATTATATTCTCCTACCCTCACAAATGCAATCCTATCATATCTGAACCGATCCTATTTATTTAGATTTTATTCTGTCATGTCATATTCTGCCCTACACTATTCTATTATGTCCTATTCTAGCCTAGCTCATTTAATACAATATTATCCTTCCATATTCGGTCGTATCCAATCAGATCCTATTAGATTTTGTCCTATCCTATCTGGTTCTATCCCAGAAAAACTAATTCAGCCTTATCCCATCATATCCCATGCGATCCTAGCCTATCCGATCGGATCCAAACCGAGTCTATGTTACTCTGACCTACCCTACTTGTATTCTAACCTACCTTGTCCTATCAAATCGTACCCTATTCTACCCTATTCTATTATACCTGATAATAAATAATCCTGTCTTGCACTATATTATTCTTTTCTATTCTGAAACGTTCGATCAAATTCTATTGGATTCTATTAATTCCTATTTTATCTTACATAATCCTGTGCAATTCGATCCTATTCATTCCTATCATGTATCTTTTAATGAAAAAGTGATTGTTAAAAAAAAGTCAACTATTGCAGGTCTATTATGATTAATATTATATTGGATTTTAAATGAATTTGACGATCGTATGTAAGTATGTTATAAACCCCTTCTGCAGGGCGTAAAATATTACAAGGTTAATCTTAGGAATTTGTGTGGAGCACAAATATTTCAATAAGTGGAAAATTAGGTTTTGTGAAATGAGACTTCCTCGGTTCTTGTCACTAATGCTAAATGTTTGTAATTGCCTAATTTGGATGAAGCAACATTACTCAATGGTATTTTGATATGCAACAAAAAAACAATTTATCAGGAAATTATTTGCTAAAAGTTAATTTTTATAAGTTCATTCTAAATATAATGACTATTATAAACATATTTTGCAATAAATATAGAATGTGAAGATTGTTAAGGCTGGGAAAAGATATTTTTCCTAATCAGAAAATGTGTAGTAGAAAACTTCATACTTTAAGAAAAATTTACGGTTACCTGACCTCATACTTTAATTAAAACTTGATTATTTTCAGTAGAAGGAGAAATTAACCATCTATTCGAAAACGCAATCCTTTCCACATTAATTTAATCATTGCATTTTTGTTTAAATCCACATATCTGGTTAAAAATTGTCTTCTTTGGTAGAAAATTGACGTGTTTAAAAATTAACCTTTTTTATAAATGTATCTGCTAAGTCGCATATGCAATAGCTTGACTTGAAATGTTAGTAGTTTTAAGTGTTTCACGTTGGAAACATGTATTAATATACGCTCACCAATTTTATTTAATAGTATTTATTCTGCTATCTTTGTAGAAAATCTTCTTTTTCAAGTTTTTTCGGGACATTCCTTTGAGTTGTAATACACTCTAATCGCGATATTATACTAGCTTCAAGAGTCGCCTCGCACTGAATTTGCGAAATCGCTCTATCACCTCTAGGATTAGGAGCTCCACGCGTAACATGAAATTGGGGCAGCATGGTTCTAGAAAAAAACACCGACACATAGCTAGACTTTTTACTGGGTCTCGAGTACCTCGACGCTTATATTTAAGGCACCTGCCTAAGTTGGGTTGATTTCTATATTTCCTGGAAGGTTCGCCGTTCTTTGTGAGTCTTATTCTTGGCAAAAGACACAATTGAAAACTCCTATGCAATGGGGGCATGTCATGATAGATTAGGACACGTTAACCGACGCGCACGAAGAGGAATGCTGTCCTGGAGGAAAAGGGTAATTGGGCTTGAACAAGAAGGCACGTAACAATGCGAGGATTTCACGAAGACGTAACAATTGCAGGGCTCGTCCGGTATTCTAGTCTAAAGATCAAGGAGGGTCGTTTCAAAGAAACTAGGAGAGTCGTTGCATAGGGTTAAAGAGAGGATGAAGGAAAAGACACAGTCCTCCAAAGGCTCTTGGTGTCCTCGTATCCTGGTTTTCTGGGGCCATTGTAATTCTATGAAGTGGTGTATAATTAGCTTTTTGGTCCAGCGTGCGAAGACAAGACGTTTCTGCATTTTTTTTAACTTGCTTGTCATTCTTTCTCAAAGAGAGTTGGAGCCTTTCGATCGACTATAGAGGTAGAGTATGCAACTACAAATAAGTTTTTTGGTTGTCTCACAAATTAAAGAAGAGTTGAAGGATCTGGAACGTCGAAAACGCATGAAGTTAGTGAAAAGAAAACATAATACATCTAATTAGGTACTTATTATGACAACTTACAGTGGTTAGACTCCAAAGTATTGAAAATATCCAAAAGCATGAATCGGGCGGCAAAGCCAAGAGTGGGCAAGTGATGGTGGGTAGAACCCGCTTAATGAAGCCAAGGTACCTGGAGTAACCTGGATGTCCTCGATTTATCTTAGAGATGAGGCCTTGAGCTTTTTCAGTTTGAAAATTGATTTTCCTTTTGGTATCAATTCTAGATTTTCTAGTCAGTTGCAACTTTGTTGCTAAAAATCAATATGTCCTGGTTAAGGATTTACTGTATTGTTGAGATTTTGTGTTTTTGAGTTATTTGCTATTTAATTATAGCAATTAAAAAAAAAAATACTGATCGTTACTGAACTTTGCGCTAAGCTTTTTATAATAAAGCTAAGTTGTTACTAGTTCTACAAGTAGTTTTTGAGTACCTTATTTTATTTCGGATAATTGCAGCAATATAAGCAGCTCTTTTGATTTTAGGAAAAATAAATCTATGCTAAAAAGATCATTTTTGATAGATTATTTATTTATGTTTGGTATACTACCTGGTATTAAAAAAAGCTTTTAAGTTGGATCAGAGAAAAATTCCCTTTAGTTTTTAAAATTAACGTGACCTTTAATCTGAAGTGTTTTACAAAAAAGGTGTTTGATAACCTATAATTGAATACGAATTTTAATTTTACGGAAGTCATGTCCAAAAACCATTTTTCAACGAGCAATTTTATATACTTTTTTTGACAAATTATCAAAGTTTCAAGCTGTTTAAAAAAAAATTACATGAATACATATGTTTACTTCAAACATAAATTATCTGAGGGTTTTCAGGTCAAACATACAAGTGCGCGACTTTAGCTTCTACTTGATGAATAAGGCAATACTAGTCAAAATTTGTCATCTCATTAAGCCCCACATGCTATCCACATACCAGATTTATATTTAGGAAGAGAAGAAGACAGCTTTCTCAAAACTTTATATTATATATGTACACAAAACATCAGAATATTTGCAAGTTACGCTGCACCTGACATTCAGCCCTAAACAGTGTTCCTACAATTAAAAAAAATGCATATTTTTTTAACTCTGGTACTAGTCCTAGACGTTATTTTTTATTCTTTTAGCATGTGATGAATAAATTAATTTCAGTTTTTGTAGTAAGTATATTGTCATCTCTATTATACGTTAGTAGATATAAAATACTATGTAATATCTATGATAATAATCAATTATTATTATTGATAACATTTTTCGCTGCACAAGTACAATAATAAAAAACATTTTTATGACTTATCTTATTAAGTGTTTTACTGGGTTTTACATGAGAATAATTTACTGCAGGAGATTTAATTTTTATCACCCTTTGCCAAATCTTGCAGTTTTGTAACTGAAATATGAAATCAGTTTCTTGAAAGCTTAAAACCCTAAAAGATTGTTACATTTTTCAGGAGAAATATCTGTCAGGCTTTCTTTACGGGGCAGCCCCGCTGAACGCAAATCATCTTTTCGTCCCAGGCAGATGGTTGGTCCGGGGCTCTTTTTCTTTGCGGCGCAAGGGTACGTAACACTTTGTCATGCTGGCACACTCCATAGCTCTGTGGCCCTCCTTCCTGCAACTCAAAAGGCTCTGGTCTAGTATGATCCCTTGCATCTCGCAGCGAAATGGCTGTAGTATCGCCAGTGGTAGCATCTTGTGACCTTTGTTAGACATTCTCTAGATGCCGTCTTACTAATGTTCACTGTAAAATCGCCTGTCATTGATTCGCTGAAGTCATTTTTACGGCGTGCCTAGCTTTTTTGCATCTGCCTTTGTGTCAAGGTCCAGGAGCTCAACACAGGCATAGGAAAAGACCTTCTAGGCGTCCTCCCGTTTCTAACAGCTTTTCCAATGGTAGATGAGAGTTTCGTGATGCCCTGTGCGTCGCTGGCTACCTCAATAAGGACAACACTATTCCTTATCTTCTTTTCCTGAATTTGAAATCGCGGGTGTCCAGCTGCACCTTACTTTTGAGGCTTGATAAGACTGCCGCGTAGCTTTAGCCCTCTGCTGGTTCTACTAAATTTGCTTTCGAACGAACGCGGCTACTTTTCTACATTTTCTGCTTTCCGGTGATCCTGGGTAATGTCTGCGCATTTTTACCTTCAATTTCAAAATTGTAATTCGCTAAATGTTTGACCTTGGTCTTAAGTTTTTTACCTGTGGCCTACATATGGTGATGTCTGTAAACCTAACGTAGGGTTTCTAGCCCTCTTCCCATCGATAAGAGCGAGAGTTTTCTAAGCATATTTCTTAGCCCGCACTTCCTTGCTAGCAACATCATCAAGCCTTTTGTTTTATCTTATCCCAACACTCTCTAGCCAATTATTTTTCTTAAACAGTATTCGCGGTTTTGGAGGTTCTCAGCAATGTGGTCCAACCTACTTTGCAACAAAATCTTAAAAAACTGCGCGTGCTGAGTGCCGTCCTGAATTGAGAGAAGTATGTTTTCTTTGGTTTTACTAAAGGTCTTCATTAAGTGAAAAACAATCTTTAGCAGTTTCAAGTCCTCACAGTTTCAGTCCAATGTCTGCTGGAAACATTTTCTTGTCACTTGCGTGCACAACTCATCCAGACAACTGATTAACTCCTTCTTTAAGTCTGCCTCTTCTATCAACTGCTGACACAAACACACCGGTTTTAGTTTTATTTTGTTTGCTCTATCTGGTTTCCACAGGTAGATAGGGACAAAAAATTCAACTTTGAAGAGCTCCGCATGCAGAAGTAAGGTCTTAATACTCTATAAGGTGATCCGGTATCCTAGATTCACCGTAAGCAACACAAAATCCCGGTGCGATGCAGACTTTGGAACTGCTTTTTACGTCTTGACTTTTTGGCTTTTTATTTAGGACCATCATTGGATCATTGTACGTGACTGCTTATTTAGTTGTGGAACAGTATTTAGCAGTTACCCTTAGTACAGTTTCTCTCTATCCGCAACTCAAGGACGCTCCCAGTGCAGAGTCAAAATCCTCAGCCGGGA
>JAUELO010165517.1:5713-16701 GCA_032357855.1 Amphibolips quercusostensackenii | reverse complement strand
GGGCAGTTGTACCACAAATCAGATCCCTGAGAAAAATAGTTTTTCTATGATTTTAAGAATCAAAATAATATCACCGATGATGTAATTAAAATAAAAACCGTTATTTTTAATACAAAATTTTAAAACTGACAAAAACATGTGTTTCAACCATTTTTTTTTTACAATTAAATTTTTTCTTACTATCGCTTCTGATCAGTTTTTGAAAAGTGGTTGAATTTCAATAGATGATGTCTTATTTTGTCGGGTGTAACATATTATACGAAAATTATTATTAAAATAATTATTTTTCGTAAGTTTTAACCTTTTTAATAAAAAATAATGTTTTTTCTTTTATGAAAAATTACTTTTAAGATCATTTCAATTCTTAAAATAAGAGAAAACTTTTTTCTTCACCTGAAAAATCTGGAAATATCAAACAATTTTTGTTAAAGTCAGGGAATTTTTGCAAGGCTGTGCTTAAATTTGTTTGAAATTGTAATATAAAATTAAGTAACAATGTTTTTTTCATTTGTGAAAGTAGCTTTATATTACTGGATTAAACTTCCTTGTTGCAAACTCGTTTTTTTTTGTTGAAAATTCATTTTTTTTAATGAAAATTTAACTGCTATATTTTTGTTTAAAAATGTATCTTTTTTTAGATGAAATCTCAACTATTTAATTGAAAATTTATGTATTTTGTTGAGAACTCGATTACTTGGTTGAAAGTTAAATTCCTTTATTAAACATTTATTTTCAATAAAAATTTACGCATTCAATTCGTGGTTAAAAATTCATCTTTTTCAGTTGAAAATTCATGCATTTTGTTGAAATTCATCTCTTTAGTAGAAAATTAATTAATTTTTTTCAACTAAAAATTTTATTAATCTAGTATAATATTCCATCGTTTTAATTATAAATCTATCTCTTTAGTTGAGAATGCTTTTTTTAAAATGAAAATTCACCTATTCAATTTTTGGTTAAAAATTGAACTTTGTCAGTTGAAAATTTAAGTATTTCGTTGAAAATTTGTTTTTTTTTTGTGTTGAAAATGAATTTTTTAAATTGAGAATTCAACTATTCGATTTGAGAATGTAACTATTATGTTAAAAATTAGTTTTCTTTGGTTATTAATTAATTTTTTTAAAGTGAAAACTTAACTAATCTAGTTGAATATTTTAAAATTTTAGTTAAAAATCCATCTCTTTGGTTGAAAATTTATTTTTTGAATGAGAAATTTAACTAGTAAGTTTTTGGTTCAAAATTCATCTTTTTATTTTAAATTCAACTATTTTAGTTAAATATTGATCATTGTAGTTGAAAAATTATCACTTTAGTTGGAAAGTTTAATTTTTTGTTGAAATTTTTTTTTTTAAACAGCAAATTAAACTATTACATTTTTTGTTGAAAATTTATCTTTTTTAAATTGAAAATTCCATTAATTTTACTACTTTCGTTTTCCTATTTTCGTGAAAATTGTCCTTATTTTTCCTGTTTTCACAGGATTTCTGCGCACCTGGAAAATATCTTTCATTTAAAATATTAATATGTTGAATATGTACTGAATGTTAAGTACGCATAGGAACAAAAAAAAAAATTTGTTTTAATTGTTAATAAAATTTATGGAATCCAGGAGTAAATTCAAAGGAATGATTAATTCTAAATTAAACTTATTAATTCAATCTGTAGAAACTTGCCTCATAAATTTTAAGTACATGAAGATAAAGCACAATTTTTAAAAAATTATTATTTAAATTCATGGACATTAAGAAATTACTAAGCCATAAGTTGCTTTCACAAATAAAAAAAACAGTTATTGTATTTGACATATTTTTTGTAACTTTCAAAATTTTTTCTTCGCAAGTAATATTTATTATTTGAAATTGTATCATCAGTAATATTATTTTGATTCTTAAAAACATAGAAAAACTACTTTTTCCCGGTTATAATCTTTCATAATACCAAATACATAGTTTAATTTTCAGATAAAAAAAAATAATTTTTCACAACAAAAAATTCAACCAAAGTGAGAAATTTTTGTATAAAATAATGAATCTTCAACTGGAGTAGATCAAATTCAAACCAAAAAGTTTAATTTTTAACAAAAAGAGTTTAACTTTCAACCAAGTATTTTTATTATCAACCAAAAAGATGAATTTTCAAACAAGAACATTAATTTTCTACCAAAAAAGATGATTTTTCAACCAAGTAATTGACTTTTTTACCAAAAAAAAATGTTCAAACAAAAGCGAAAGAGTTAAATTTTTAGTTTGAAAAATTAATTTCGAACCAAACTAATGAATTTTCAACTGGAATAGTTGAATTTTTAGCCAAAAAGATGAATTTTCCTCAAATGATAAATCTTAAACTAGAATAGTGGAATTTTCAACCAAAAATGTTATTTTCAACCAAAAAGTTTAATTTCTACAAAAAATAAATAAATTGTCAACCAACAAATAAGTCGTTAAATTTTTAGGTAAAAAAAATAATATTCAACCAAAAAAATGAATTTTTAACTAAAATGATGAATCTCAATTAAAATTATGAATCTTCAAATGAAATAGTTGAATTTTGAACTAGAAAAATTAATTTTTAAATAAAATTATGAATCTTTAGCTATAGAAAAATTGAATTTTCAATTAAAAACATAAATTTTCAACTAAGGAGATTCATTTCTACGAAAAATACCAATTTTCGATTAAAAAAGATAATTGAAAAAAAATTTAATAGTTAAATTTTTAGTTTGAAAAATTAATATTAAACGAAATAGATGAATTTTTACTAAAATGATGGAATATCCAACTCGAATAGTATCATTTTCAGTTGTAAAAAAATTTAAATTTCAGTCAGAGAAAAAAAGAATTTTCAACAAAGTAACTCATTTTTCAACCAAAGAGATGAATTTTGAATTAAAATCATGATACTTCAATACAAGAATTAATTTTTAACAAAAGAGTTTAATTTTCAACCAAGTAATTAAATTTTTCAAAAATGTGCCGATTACATTTTTAGATAAAATATTAATTTTCCATAAAAAACACAAATTTTCAACCAAAGTAATAAATCTTCAACTGGAATAGATGAATTTTAAACCAAAATTTAGAATTTTCAACTAAAAAAGATAATTTTTAAACAAAAAATTAAATAGTTAAATTTTTAGTTAAAAAAATGAATGCTCCATGAAAGAGATGTATTTTTAACTAAATTTATGGAATATTTAACTAGAATAGTTACACTTCCAGTTTAAAAAAATTAATCTTCAGCCAAAAACCGAATTTTCACCAAATTATTATGAAAATATTTAAATTAAATAAATAAATTAAAAATAGAAAAATCATTTTAAAAAAATTTTTATTCACGAAAAATTAAAATTATTAACATTTCAATTGAGTCAACAATAATATTTTCACTTGAACTGAAATTATAAATTTTATAAACAATTATTATGCTCAAAATATGAGATAAGTCAACACCAACATTTTGATTTGTACTGAAATTATAACATTCAGGTACAATATTATTACAATCTGAGTTCAGTCAACAATAAAATTTTTATTTAAACGAAAATTTTAACGAAAAAGTTAATTATTTATGGAAACTTTCACCGCCAATTACAAATGGTGAATTAAAACAAATAATTAGGAAGAACAGTTTCAATTAATATTTAAAACAGGATAGGTTTTCTCTTCCTCAGATCTTCTTTTCAGACATATTCGGTTATTCTGCAGCAATTTTAGATGGAAACAGTTTTACAATTAAGAAAATTTCTTTAGTCACTATTCTTGTTAATATTATAAACAAATGCATGATTCAGGCATTTGTCGACAGAAAAATTCGTTTTTTCCGATGTAAGTTTTCTTAATTAGGAACCTCATGTCATGATACTTTCAGCAAAATTCGTAATTTATTGATAAATTTTACGATTTTTTTAAATAAATATAATAAACAACTGCATTATTCGGGCATTTGTGGACGGCCAAACTCGTTTTTTTATGCTAGTCCTTTTAATCGTGAATTTTAGGATAATTTCAGCAGAATTCATGATTATTTGATAAATTTTATGTTTTTTCAAACAAATTTAATAAACAAATGTATTATTTGGGCATCTGTCGACAGAAAAATTTATTTTTGTTCAAATGACAGTCCTTTTAATTGGGAACATCCTGCTAATTTTAACAATAATTATTTGATTAATTTTATGTTAAAACAATACTTAAAATATGCACTTTTGGGCATTTGTCGACGGAAAAATTCATTTTTTGTAATGTCAGTCCTTTTAATTGAGAAGTCCATGATAATTTTATCAAAATTCATAGTGTGGAGGAAAAAGGTGATTCTACAATTAAAAGGACTGACGTCGAAAAATAAAAGAATTTTTTGGTCAACAAGTGCATATTCATTCATTCAAGTGCATAGTACATATTCTAACTAAATTTATTTATTTTTTTTTAACATAAAATTAATCAAGAAATTATGAACGTTGCTGAAATTATTTAAAAAAATTAAAAATTATTTTTTGTCGACAAATGCCCGAATAATGTATTTGTAAGGTATAAAGCCTTCAATTTTTAATTTTAGCACCATACCAGAAACTTTCAGTTTGATATTTTGCAATTCTAAGCAATTCAAATTAAAAATAATTTTAAATTGAAGAAATTTTTTAAGTTTGAAGCTTAAAGCTTTATATTAATAATTTGAAATGTTTTTCCGTCAAATATTGATTAATTTGAAATTTGAAATTTGAAATTTTTGAGCATTGAACTTACTGATCATTTGAATTCAAAGTTATTCAATTTTGTACGATTTGAGATTAAAGTTTTTAATTTTTGCAAACTTTAATTTAAAACGTTAATTTCATCGCTAAACTGAAAATTTGTATTCAAACCATGTATATTTGTTGATTGCCCGCTCATGGTATAACAACGAGCATTTGAGTAAATAAATAAACAACACTTATCTAATTTGAAAATCTTCATTTTCAAAAGTTTTCATTTTAAAATTTTACTTGGAAAATTTTTGGAAAACCGTGAGAAATCCGGAAAATGAATTAACTTTATTTTTGCTCCTACGATATTTCATTACTTATGTTTGTAATTTTTATAAATTAATATATTAACAATAAAAAATTTTAAAATAACGAAATTTGATTTTTGATTCTTTAGTCTAATTCATGTTGAATCTGGCAAGTAATAAAGGCATATTAATATTCATGTCACGTTTTTCAATGAATCAAGGCTTTCATATATGTAAACAATAAATCCGTTGGGCGACAAAAGTATAGTTACTTATTCGTATCGTGAAGATATTATAAATGAATTAGTCGAGCTGGAATTTATTGACTACCATTTGTATCCTCTGCCCATGTAGTTCCTTTATTTCCTTTAAATATCTATTTTTAATATAGGTAGATTGAAATGTCGAATTATATCTTAAAATTTTTTACACATATGGTAATTATTTTTAAATAAATTATTATAAATTTAAATACTAATTAATTAAGGTACCTGATTCAACTGATTAATGAGGGAAAAATTCTCATAACAATGTTTTCATTTTTTTTCAAGAAATAGAAGATTTTAATGCCTGATTTATTTATATTTTGAAAAATTATTTGTAATATTGATATTTATTGATACTAAAATAATTTTTTTTCAGCTTGACGGATTTTCTGCACCAAGGTGGAAAAGAAATTACGAGATGATGAAGACACAGTGGATGACTGCGAGTAGAGATGTCGAAGATTTAAGATCGAGGCACCTCGCTATTGAAGAATCTATTGAAAAAGATAGAGATGACCACCGAAGGGCTATCAACAGATTACAAGAAGATTGTAAGTATAATTTTAGAAAACTAGAAAATAGGCTTTTAAATAAACATTATTCACTTTATTTAGTTCCTTACTTTCTGATCAAGTTGATTATACATTCAGCGGAACCACCTGCTGATAAAAAAGAAAGACTTTTCTCCACCTGGCAGGTCACTTCTGGTCAAAGCCTACAACCAGTTTTTCTTGCAATTCTATAGAAAGTTTGCTTAATTGAGAAAAAAATCGATTCTATTTACATTTAAAAGCACTTTGAATTAGAAAGATTCGATTTCAGATTTTACAGTTAGAAGTACAGTTGCGAAAATATTTAATATTGGAAAAAATCAGTTTATCCTTCATATGAAAAGAGGTAACCTCCATCTTGTGTAAGATTGTGGGATAGTAGGAATCGACTATATGGTTGTAGTAATTTAGAAGCTGTTGACCGTATGACAAAATTTTAACTATATATATAGTAAAAAATATTTTAATGTTTTAATGAAAATTATAGTTTAATGTTTCTTATTTTGTGAACTGAATTATTAATTATTAGCTGATTGATTTTTGTCACAACATTAAATTACATAAAGATTGCTTTAGTTGATTATTGAAAATTGATTATTCACCTTAAGGTTATGTAATTTATTATTGGTATTATTGGTATGATAAAAGTTTATTTATATATAAAATACCTCTATTCCCATTGTGTAATTTTTGTTAATGTTTTTAATGTTGTGAAATGAGTATCTGAATTTAATTTTCAAAATTATACATAAATATGTTTTAGTTTTTTCTAAAATTAGTATAAAAGGTTACTGATCAATCAAATTTTCAGAAATGAAAGTGAAAATTGAAAAAAAAATGTAGAGTAAAAAGTATTTGAATGTTTAAATGGAAATTATATTTCAGTCTTTCAGCCTTTTATCTTGTTAAGAGATAAATTATTTATTAGTCGATTAATTTTTTTCATAATATTATTTACTTCAAGGTTATGCAATTGAATATTGGCTCTAATAAAACAATAAATGAATATAAATAAAATAATAAAAGATTGTTCATGTTTGAAATACCTTTATTCCAATTATATAATTTTTGTGATGTTTTGAAATAAGTATCTAAATTCTGCTTTAAATATTATATGTACTACATATATTTTACTTTTTTATGAAATTAGTTTAAAAGGTTATTGTTATTTCAAACTTTCAGAAAACTATAAGGTAAAAATTATTTTAATGCTTTAATGGAGATAATTCCTTAATGCTTTTCATGTTCTGAACTGATTATTTAATTATTAGCTAATTAATTTCTTTGAAATATTAAATTACATAAAGACTGACTTTTAATTGTTTTCTTTTAAGTAACACGAATTTATTATTCACTTTTATTATTTTATTACAATTATATAATTTTTTTAAATGTTTGCGATGTTGTGAAATGATTATCTGAATTTAATTTTCAAAGTTATATGGACATATGTTTAAGCTTTTTCTGGAAATAGTATTAGAGGTTGTTAATAATTTAAATTTTCAGAAATGCAATGAAAATTTTTTAAAAATATATAAATTGAAAATGATGTGAATGTTTCAATGAAATTAATGTTAAACATTATTTTCTCATTGATACTTATTATCATTATATTATTATTAATTAATTCTATTAAAACTTAATTTTTCTGGAATTATTTAAAAAGCTTATTAATAAATGAAATATTTAATTATGAAAGTTTATGAAAGTTAGAATTAAAAAAATATATAAAGTACAAATTATTTGAATGTTTCAATGAAAATAATATTTTTATTATTTTTATGTCAACTGATTAATTATTAACTGATTCTATTAAAACTTATATTTTCTGGAATCACTTTAAAAGCTTATTAAAAAAATCAAATTTTCACAAATGAAAGTTCAAATTTGAAAAATATTAAGTACAAATTATATAAATGTTTTGATGAATATTATAGCTTAATGCTTCTTATTTTGCGAAATGATTAATAAATTATTAGCTCATTAATTTTTTCACGATATTAAATGAAATAAAGATTAAAATTTAGTTTTTTTGTAACATTAAGTAACATAAATTGATTAATTAATTGGAGGTTATATAATCGAATATTGGATATAATTTGCATAATAAAAGTTTATATTGAAAATACCCCTATTCCACTTCTTTAATTTTTCAAATGTGTCTGATGTTGGGAAATGATTATCGGAATTTAATTTTCAAAATTGTATATAAATATGTTTCAATTTTTTCTGAAATTAGTATAAAAGGTTACTTATAAAGCAGATTTTTAAAAATAAAAGTAAAATTAAAAAAAAATAAAGTAAAAGTTATGAGTGTTTGAATTTATAGATTAATGCTTAAAATAAGTGTATGAGTTCAATGTTCAAAATTATATCTGAATAGTATGTTTTAATTTTTTTTGAACATGAGTATAAAAGGTTATTAGTAATTCAAATTTTTATAAATTAAATTTCAAGTTGAAAAAAAATATTAAGGAAAATTTATTTGAATGTTTCAATAAAAGAAATTGTTTAATGCTTTTTATGTTGTGAACTGATTGAATATTGACTAATTAATTTTTTCACAATATTAAATTACATAAAGATTTAATTTTAATTTTTTTCTATTAAGTAACATAAACGGATCATTTATTTTCAGGTTATGTAACTGAATATTGGCTATAATTCGTATAATAAAAGTTTATTTATATTCAACATATTTCTATTATAATTGCATACGATTTTGAAATGTTTGTGCTGTTTGGAAATGAGTATCTGAATTCCATTTTTAAAATTATGTGTAATTGTTTTAATTTTTAAAAAGGTTATTGGGCCAATACACGTCAGGAATATCATAATCTACAAGTGGTTGTTTGACTATAATAAAAATTGGTAAAAATGTAGTGCTATATAAGATAAATTTTGGCTTCAAAGGATTTAAAGAAAATTTTTAATTTAGAGTTACGCCATATTGTACTTTAGGTTGAACTTTTTTTTAATTATCTACATTTCCGGAACTGATGCTTCAATTTTGCTGAAAGTTAAAGCTTTAGAGATAAATGCCCTGATTTACAAAAATGTCCGTGAAAGTACCCGCAAATATCTTTGTACACAAATTTTTTTTACAATATTAAATTTCACAACCTAAAAGTGCAGAAACAATATATTTTAATGATTTACAAATAAATTTTGATGCATTGTTTATAAATTTCGTAATGATTTATTGTTTGTATTCAAGGTATCATCATTTATTTTGTAAGTGGTCAAAAACTTTTAGCAAATTAATAGTTATTCAAAAATTGAGTAAATGGTAAAAATTTATAGTAAATTTTGCGCGCGCGTGTAAAAGTCTAGTTTAATATATAAATTTTAATTTTCAATATAAAAATTTTAATTTTGGATATAAAAATTTAGCCAACTTACCCCAAGTTTCTCAAGTCCTCTCGCAAGAACATCGGCTCCCTTCTTCTGGTTGACAAATATACTAACAGGCGGCTCGACTCCTCTGCTAAGAATTTCCATAAGTTTTCTTCGCTTATCGGACTCTCCCATAATATGGATGATTTGTTCTGTCCTCTCTGTCGGTTTTCCAACACTGCCGATATAAACAACAGCCGGACGTCGAAGATAAGTTCTTGCTAGTCGTTCCACAGCCACAGGCATCGTCGCCGTAAACATCACAGTCTGAAAATTAAAATAATTTACAAAAAAAATCTTCGTCTAAGAGTATTTTGATAAAAATTCGTCTTTGTACTTCTAAAAAGTTAAAGAATATCTTTCCAAAAACTTGTTTCTATGATGCTTAGAAAATTTCGAAAAATTATTATTTTTTAAAATAATTTTCATGCATAAATACAGAGTTTGGACATTTTTCAACGAAAAGAGAATAATTAAGAATTATGTAAACAATGTTTATAAATAATAGATTTAATGCTTTCACGATGATTCATTATAATAAAAGAGTTTTTTCGGGTTTCAATCGTGTAAATAACTTCGAATCTTGCCGACGTTTCGTGAACGTTGCAGTTCACTTCTTCAGGGCTAACCTGAAACTGAAGTATTAAATTATGTTGTTCTTATATATATGCTCTCTACGATGCCTGTGATTGGCCAGAGCGCCCCACTTTGGAGGCTGGTTGAACCTGATTGGTCAAACAAGTCTTTTTCAAAAAAAAGCTAACCCTGAAGAAGTGAACTGCAGCGTTTCCGAAACGTCGGCATTATTTACAGCAGTATTTCTAAAAGCTGTGGGGACTGACTTAAAAATAAAAAATTCTCCATTTTGAAAAAGGTAGTTTTTTTAGAAGCAGAATTGATTAGTATTTTTATTTCTACATTTGGTAGTGCGCTAGCCCAAAAACTCTTTGATTTACAGCAGTCTTTCTAAAAGCTGTGGGGGCTGAATCAAAAATGAAAAATTCTTAATTTTTTTTTTTTTTTTGATCGTTTAATGGTAGCATGTTGATGTTTGGTAGTCGTGAATCGACGTTGGAAAGTGAATAATTGTTTAAATAATTAAAAAACAAAATTTTACTGTATGACCAAAAAATTTCAGAATCGCTTGCTGGTCCCTTTTCTACGTTTTGTATCTTGCTAGCCCAACAACTTTTCGATTTACAGCAGTTTTTCGAAAAGCTGGGGGAGCTGACTCGATAATGAAAAATTCTCCATTTTGCTTTTTCGGATCGTTCAATAGTTGCATGTTGATGTTTGGTAGCCGTGTGATGATGTTAGAAAGTGTATAATTGTTCAAATGATAAAAAACAAAATTTTAGCCTATGACGAAAAGATTTAAAAATTTTAAAAAAGGTAGTTATTGTCAGAAGCAGAATCGATTGGTATTTTTATTTCTACGTTCGGTAGTGCGCTAGCCCGGAAACTCTTTAATTCACAGCAGTTTTTCATAAAGCTGTGGGGGCTGACACAAAAATAAGAAATTCTCCATTTTGCTTTTTTGGATCGTTCAATGGTTCCATGTTAATATTTAGAAGTCGTGTGTCGACGTTCGAGAGTGAATAAACGTTTAAATAATTAAAAAACAAAATTTTACTCTATGACGAAAAGATTTAAAAATTTAAAAAAAGTAAGTTATTGTGAAAGCAGAATCGTTTGCTATTTTCATTTCTACATTTGGTATTTTTTTATCTCAGCAACTTTTTGATTAACATCAGTTTTTGTAAAAGCTGGGGGGGGGGGGGACTCA
>JAUELO010165340.1:0-16704 GCA_032357855.1 Amphibolips quercusostensackenii | reverse complement strand
ATAGCTGTGGCTAGCTATTTGGACCTAGTTCTGGATTACCAGCTCTAGGGTTTTAGTTAGAGTTCTGGATTACCAGCTCTCCAACGACTGACGATCTGTCTCCTTGCGCGCCATTTTAACGGGGCGGCTGCATGGGCATTGCATGGGAGTTGCACGGAGAGGGTAGAAAATCGATGGAGGGAGATGCGCGCGTCGAGCTTTGCATGCGCGGTACCCGCAGCTCTTCCCTCCACTCTCCTTGTCGCCTGTCTGACGTCACAGCTAACGTCATTTTTGCTCAGTACTCAATTCTGCTGCTGTGAGGCTGTCTTCTCTGTCTCTCTCTCTTACTTTAAGGTCTAATATTGCTAATTACTAAAATCTAAAAATGATTGCCTACTGAATGAATAAACGTCATTTACGAAAGTGTTTTAAATCTATCAATAAAAGAATTTCGCTCTATGCGAGGCGCGTATATCAGCATAATTTCTCTACAAAATGAAACTTCAGCCTCATCAATTTTGCATCCACTTTTCTACATCTATTTTAAAAAGATACGATAATGTTTAATGCAAAATACAAATAATTTTGATAAGGATTTAGATCTGATTCGAAATGCTTTAATTTCACAGCAAAAGAAGGATCTGGGAACAGAAGAGCCTAACTCCGTTTTTTCAAATTTTTCAGGACGCAAGAAGAACTTTTGTATTTTGCGTTAGTAGTTTGGACCTTGACTGACTTTGATGAATTATCAAAAAATAAAAACAAAATTTATAATTTTTTTAGTCCACTCCTTTGAAACGGCATTTGGTTGAGAAGTCTAAAAATGAGCAAAAGTCAATTTCGAAAAATTTTTGGGATAGGCCCTTTTGTTACCCAACCCATCAAGTATTATAACAAGTAATTAATTGTATTATTATTATTTAGTATTAATATTAATTGTATTTAGCAACAATTGTATTTAGTGTTAAGTGATTTAAATAAATTTTCATATTATTTTCATTGAAAATATGTATTTATTTATCTTTAAAAAAACCTAATCTATAATATATCATATTTGAAAGTAGATGAAATACTATCCAAATGAGAGGATTGCATTTGAAATGGATTAGAGGATGCTCTTCAATCGAAAGGATTTTTTCTCTTTCTTGAAGAGGATTCTCTTGATTTGAAAATGATCCTCTTCAAGAGAAAACAATCCTCTCAAATAAAGAGGAATACTTTTCATACTATATTGTAAAGTAAAAATGCATCAAAATAAGAGGAATCCTTTCAAATGGAGCATATTTCTTTCTCAGTGAATCAATGTAAACTTATTTGTTGTACATTTATTATGGAGTAAAACGAGTGATTGTTCGAAGCAAGTGTTATTTACACTGAATAAAAGATTGTAGTCCTGAGGCGCCAAAGCAAAAGCTTGGAAATGTAACTCCTAGTCTTTCGTGGGAATTAAACTTCTAGGCCTTGGCACAGTCTAAAGATTATACATTCAAGAAGTTATACGTACCCTTCAAATTCTCCAAGGCCGTTAAACAAAGAGGAAATTAGAAAAAAAATGTGAAAACAAAAGTGCAAAAACTTTTGATTCAAAAAATATTTTTTAATTACCATATCTAAAAAAATAAGTAGAACGAAATTATTAAAAAAACTCGCACTGATTGTTGTTGCATACCTGTTTGGTTGCGTACTACATGAATATGACAATAAGTGGGTGTTTTCAGTTTTTTCTTTTGAATTTTCTGGAATTTTTAAAATCGCAAATTCTAAATAAGGAACTTTAATTCTGAAAATGTTTTAAAAAAAAAAAAAAATTTAATTGTTATTGGTTTTCAATAATAAAAGCAACAATTCTTTTTTTAACATTTGACCAAATGTTTCAAAAACGGCAAAAGAATTATATTCATAATTGTCAATATATGTTAATACATGTCGGAAGAAGAATCTAGAAGATTTTAAAACAATTTTTTAATTTTTACAGAATAAAAAAAAATTTTAGGTAAGCTTAAAATTATTTCAAAATATATTTCAAAATTTTAGTCATTCTGAAAAGATTCAGTAATTATTAAAAATTTGAAAAGTTTTGAAAAAATTGTAAACAAAATTTAAATTTTCGAAGATTTGGAAGCGTTTTAGGGATTTTTAACGGTATTCAGATAACTTTTTTAAGATTGCAGAAAAAATTGAAATTCTTTTTTTTATATTTTGAAATAAAATTGCAAGATATTTTGCAAGATTACAAAATTTTAGAAAAAATGCAAATAAGTTTAAGAAATATTTATAAGTTTTGAAAATATGCGAAAATAATTTTAAACTTTAAAAGATAATAATAGATTTTAGATAGAAAATGCTTTCAAAAATTTCAAGCATTCCGAAAGATTTCGAAAATTGTAAAAAAAACCTAAAAGATACCAAGGAAACCAAATACGTACATCAAAATTCTCTAGTTTAACTTTTCTGATTTTTTTTTAATTTTAGGAAAAATTTAAATATTTTTAAATAATATTTAGAAGTTTTTAAAAATAAAAAAAATTAAAAATGTAAAAAGATTTCTAAAAACTTAAAGAAACATGTAGATTCTTAAACATTTTGAAATCAAATTTAGAACTTTTTTTAAGATTTTAAAAGGTTTCAAGGTAATACGAAAATTTTCTTAAGATTTCTGTAAATATTTTAGGTGATTCTGTAGTTTGCAAAATTAATTTAAAGAGTATATTTAAGATGATTTTGAAACATAATAAAAGATTTTCGAAATTTTTAAAATCCAGTAGGGAAGATTAATAAAACATTCCTAATTTTTTTCAATCATTAAAAAGTCCTGAATATTTCTTGAATTGAAACAAATTTTTCCAAAAATTTTGTAAACTCCTGTAAGATGAAAAAAATTGTAAACTCCTATAAGATAAAAAAAATTATGAAACTTCTAGATACTTTTTCGACGTATCTGAAATTTTCTAAAATCTTCTAGATTTTTCTTGCAAAATCTAGGAAAATTATGTTCATATAAGCTTAAAGCAAATGAACACATTGAAAGTAAAAAAAATTATTTTGCTTTTAAAAGATATATTCGCTTTAAGTTTTATTTTGCATAAGATTTCTTTTCCTGTCTTAAAAATCTTTTTTGGTTGAAAATTTAACAATTTTTTTTTAATCCTTCTTTTTGGTTTGAAAATTCATCTCTTTTGGTAGACAGCTCTTCTTTTTAAAATTTAAATTCATAATTTTAGTTAAAAATTCGTCTTTCATGGTAGAAAATCAATTTTATTGGTAAAAAAATTAATTATTTGGCCTAAAATTTAACTATTTGGTTAAAAATTAATTTTTTTTAAGTTTATATTTAGGGGTTAAAAAACTTAACTTTTGTGTAGATAATTGGTATTTTTTGGATTTGGATTATTTGCTTGAAGATTGAGTTTTTTGTTAAAAATTTTTATTTGATACGTCTGAAATGTGTAAAACACTTTTTAAAGTTTTTTTTACAAATTTTAGAAAAATTATATTTACATAACCTCAAAATCAAATAAACAAATAACCCTAACAAATAAATAGTTATTTGAATCTTTTATTTTGTTTAAAAAATTATTTTATCTAAAGTTGTTTGCTATATCAAATGAAAAACTTAAATTGGTTGAATAAAAAATTTAAATTATCTAATAAGGTATTGAAAATATGATACATATTTTATGTTAGTACTTTTCTGTCTGTAAATGAGTATTTTAGAGAAATAATTTTTACATAAAATCATAAATTTTCGAAAAAAACTCAAAATTTCTACATATTTATGATTTAATAATTTATTTTATCTGAAATTAGCATTTTTAAATAAAAATCATCAAGATTTCTATGATGAACAATTTTAGGTTATGTTTCCGTTTTACGACGCTAATAGATAACAAATCATTACAGTTCGAACAGGATTTGTAATTTTTTAACAGAATTTTGTTTGTGTTTGTCGTCGAAAATTCAAAATTTTTATTAAAAAATCATTAAATTTGAAAAAATATTGATCAATTTTGTTCAATTTCAGGTTATGTTAGCGTTGTACACCGGAAATTAGTATTTTTAGTAAAAAATCATTAACTTTTAAAAAATATTTATAATTTTTGTACGACTAAGTAAAGTTAGCGATTTCTACCGAAAATATCGATATAGATTTCAGAGAAGTGTTGCAATTTTGCAACAATTCAAGGTTATGTTAAAGTTTCTCACAAAAAATCGGTCATTTAAAAAAAAATCACTAGATTCTGATCTAATGTTTTTTGTTTAAAATAATAAAATTTACAAGCTTGAGCAATTTCGGACTGTGTTAATATTTTTAGTCAAAAATTAACATTTTTATTAAAAAATCGTTAGATTTTATAGCAGATTTATAAATTTCAAACATTTTTAGGTTGTGTTGTTGTTTCACAATGTAAATCAATATTTTCAAAAATCATTATAATTTCAACAAAAATTAGAATCTTGTATCAATTTCGGATTATGTTAGTGTTTTTCATTGAGAATTGGTTATATATCAAACATGTTCACAACTTTTTATCAATTTTAGGTTATGTTGGTATTTTACACCGGAAATCGGTATTTTTAGTAAAAAATCATTAAATTTTAATGAAGATTTCTAATTTTTGTGCAAGTATAGGTTAAGCTAGATATTTTAAAGAAGATTTACAATTTTTAAATAATTTAAGGTTATGTTAATGTTTTTTACCGGAAGTCTGTTATTTTCAACAAAAATGATTCAATTTCAAAGAAGATTTATTATTTTATACAATATTTGTTACGTTATATCAGTTTTTTATCGCAAATTGCTATTTTTAATCTAAAAATTCATAAAATTTTGCAAATTATTATCGTTTTTTAGGTTATTATTTAGAGTCACTGAATTCACTATTTTTGCCAAATTCTTGGTTTTCTTAGCTTTTTATACCCGTAATCGGTTATTTCAAACAACAGTCATTTTACCACAAAAATCAAAGTTATAACTTTTAACAAATTTAAGTTATGTTATGTTCATTAAAATATTGTGCAAGCCAAAAAAAGGAGAATAACACGCACAGTGCGCGTTTTTGCTTTTTAGTTATAAATAAATTGTTATAAGTGATTAACAAAAGTTAATTATTTTAGTCACAAAAAAGATTTACGGGAAAAAAATTACGCGTGATTGGTTAACGCTTTACTCATGTATTGTCGCGTTCCGGGTTCAAATCCTAGCCAGGGAACATTTTTTCTTGTGCTTTATAAATGATTTGTCCAAAATAATCGTTTTAACAATGAAATTCCTATTAAAAAAAAAAAGGTGGTTATATTATTCAGAAATTTTTCATTTCAAATTTGCAGTTATATTAATTCTCAACTAAAAATAGAACGCTTAAATTTTCATTAAAAAAATTAGTTTTTAATAAGAAAAATTTTTTCAACATAGCAGTTGAATTTTCAACCTGAAAATTTAAAAATTTCAACAGAGAAGTTAATTTTTAACTAAATAGTTACATTTAAAGTTAAAAAAATCAATTTTTGAACCAAAAAAAAGGAACTCAACAAAGTGGTTTAATTTGTCAACCACAGAGATGGATTTCTAACCTAAGCCGATGAATTTTTAACCAAAAATGTGGCAGTTGATGTTTTACCAAAAAAAAAGACAAATTTGGTGTTCAACGGCAAGGGTGAAATATCCGGCGTCAGATAATTTTTACACGCCTCTCGATAAACTCTTACTTTTCCCTTTCTCCTTTCCCCTTTCCACCACCACTTCTACCACCCCCTTATTCCATTACCCTTTTCTCTTTTCCCTTTTTACTTTTACCTTTCCCCTTTTAAATTTCCTCTTTTTCTTCCCCTTTTCCTTGGCCTTTTCCCCTTTCTCTATCTTCCCCTTTCGCTTTTTCCCTTTTTCTATTTCCGTTTTCCAATTTCAACTTTTCCCTTTCCCTTTTTATTTTCCCCTTTCCCTTTTTTTCCACTTTCCCTATACCCTTTTTCTATTTCCTTTTTCCCAAGCCAAACCCTTACAATTTCCCCTTTCCTTTTAACCCTTAACCCTTTCCCATTTTCCCATTTCCCTTTTTCTCTCTCCCTTTTCCCTTTTTTCTCATACCTCTTTTCCCTTTTCCCCTTTTCCTTTTATGCGCACTGTTTTTTGGTGCAAGAAGATTAGTTTTTACCAGAATAAACATTTTTCAACAAAGTACACAAAAGATTAATTTTTAACTAAAAATGAAAGAGTTTAATTTTCATTTTAAAAATTAATTTTCAATAAAAAAAAAGAATTTTTTACAAAACAGCTGAATTTTCAACCCGAAAATATGAAGTTCCAACACGAAAGTTAATTTTTCACCAAATAATTGCATTTTAAGTTGAAAAAATTTATTTTTGAGCCAAAAGAAGGAACTCAACAAAGTAATTCAATTTGTCAACCACAGAGAAAAATTTCCAACCTCAACAGATGAATTTTTAACCAAAAATGTAACAGTTGAAGTTTTACAAAAAAAAAAAAATTTGGTGTTCGAAGGGTGAAATATCCGGCGTCAGGTAATTTTTATACACCTCCCGATAAACTCTTATTTTTCCCTTTTCTCCTTTTCCTCTTTCCATTTCCCCTTCTGATCCTCCTTTTTCCGTTCCCCTTTCCCTCTTTTCTCTTTCCTTTTAACTTTTTCCCCTTCCAATTTCCTCTTTCTACTTTCCTCTTTTCCCTTTTCCCGTTGCCTTTTCCCCCTTCCCTATCTTTCCCTTTCGCTTTTCCCCTTTTCCTATTTCCCTTTTAATTTTCACTTCGCTCTTTTCTTTTCTTCTTTCCCCTTTTCCTCTTTCCTACTTTCCCCTTACCCTTTTTTGCATTTTTTCTTTCCCAATTCAAACCCTTTCAATTTGCCCTTCCCCTTTTTCCTTTTACCCTGCCCTCTTTTGCACTTACCTTTTCCCCTTTTTTATCTCTCTTTTCCCTTATCCCTTTTTCGTTTTCGACGAACTGTTTTTAGTTTCTATACATTTTTTTATCAAACTCTTTGCTGTACAAGTAAAGCAAAACCGTGATAACATAAATATGTTATCTTCCCCTTTCGCTTTTCCCCTTTTCCTGTTCCCCTTTTCTAATTTGCACTTTTTCCTTTCCCTTTTTCTTTTCCTCTTTACCCTTGTGCTCTTTTCCCCTTTCTTCTTTTTCTCCTAACCACTTTTCCTTTACCCTTTTTTGCATTTTCTTTTTTCTAACTCAAACCCTTCCAATTCTCCCTTCACCCTATTTCCCTTTGCCTTCTTTTCCACTTTTACTTGACCCTTTTTAGCATTTTCTCTTTCCCAACCTAAACCCTTCCAATTCCCCTTTTCCCTTGCCTCCTTTTCCTTTTTCCCTTTCTCCCTTGTTTTATCCCCCTTTCCCCTTCTTTCCTTTTTTTTCCACACACTGTTTTTTGGTTCTATACATTTTTTGATAAAACTCTTTGCTGTATAAGGAAGGCCAAACCGTGATAACATGAATGTGTTATCTTTCCCTTTCGCTTTTCCCCTTTTCCTGTTTCCCTCATCCAATTTCCACTTTTACCTTTCCTTTTCCCCTTCACCCCTGTGCTCTTTTACCTTTTCCCCCTTTTCCGCTTACCACTTCTCCTTTACCATTTTTTGCATTTTCTCTTTCCCAACCTAAACCCTTTCAATTTCCCCTTCCCCCTATTTCCCTTTGCCTCTTTTCCACTTTCTCTTGACCCTTTTTTGCATTTTCTCTTCCCCAACCTAAACCCTTCTAATTCCCCCTTTCCCCTGACCCCTTATCCACTTTTCCTTTTCCCCTGGTTTTATCCCCCTTTTCCCTTTTTTCCTTTTCCTTTTCTACGCACTGTTTTTTGGTTCTATACTTTTTTTTTTTTGATAAAATCTTTGCTGTACAAGTAAAGCAAAACCGTGATAACATAAATGTGTTGGAGGCGGACACGAAATAGATGATGAGGTCAGCGTTAATTATTTTTCATGGTGATTTTTTGTGTCGATCTTTCGCCGAACCCCCGTACCTAAAACATATTCATGTTAAAATGATTTTAATTTGAAATTAAAAACAATTTTAACAAAATAAATAATTATGTTAATTATATTTAAATATTTAATCAATAATAATAATTATTATTTATTTCATTAATTAATTAATTATTAATTATAATAATAATTAATAATTTAATTTAAATAAAATAAATAAATTTTCAACTAACGAGGTAAATTTTCAACAAAAAGAAATAATTTTCTATCAAAAAAGACGAAATTTGAACAAAATACATGCATTTTTCATCAAATATTTGAATTTTTAACAAAAAAAACGAATTTTTTGCCAAAAATAGAATAGCTTACTTTGCAGTTAAAAAATTAATTTTCAAAAACAGAAATGCATTTTTAACAAAATAGTTAAATATTCAACCAAAGAAAGGAATTTTTAATGAAAATGATGAACCTTCAACTGAAAAACAGAATTTTTAACACAGTAGTTCAAGTTTCGAACAAATAGTTAGATTTTCTTTCAAATTCTTCAATTTTCAACTAAAAAATGTGAATTTTTAACAACAAAATTAATTCTTAACTAAAAATGATTAATTGTTAACTAGCCAGTTGCATTTTTAACTAAATAAGATTAAATTCCTACAAAAATAGATGTGTTTTCAAGACAAAAAAGAAAAAAAATTTCAATCAAATTGTTTTTTTTTAAATAAAAAGACATTTTAGGCCCTGAAGAAGTTATAAAATTGTCCATTTGTTAAACTAAATTCTTATTGTTATCAACGAATTCCATTTTCCTAAACTAATTTCATTAATTTTTTACGCTTATGTGAATAAGGGGGGTTATATTTTATATGTATGTTTGATCCATGAGTTATTTAAGTCTTACATTTAGTTTATAAAAATGGGGAGGGGGAGCCGAATCACAGTTTGACCATTTTTCTATAATGAATATAATTTTTTTTCGAAACGAACAATAAATGTCTTGCCAATCATTATTTTTTGTCATATTTTTCTGATTAAATAAAAGTTTTGATTATTTAATAATAATTATTAATTATTATATTATTATTTCATTATTATTTATTATTATTTTATTCATTCTGGTTGATTCTGAAAACAAAATTAATATTTATCATGAGAAAATTGTCAAACTGTGCATTTGTTTATAAATAGTGTTTAAATAACCAACAGTTCTTGTAAAATAGACAAATATGACAAAAAAGAGTCACTGGTAAAACATTTTTGGTTTATTTTACAAAAAAAAGAGCCTATTGATGTAAATTTGTCAAAATGTACGTTTGTTTATAAAAATTATTTAAATAATTAACTTTTCTTGTCCATTGGAAAATTATCATAGCAAAGAGTCATTGGTATTACGATCATAGTTGATTTCGCTAGGAAAATGGAGCGTATTCGCGGAAAAATCATCAAAATGTGCCTGTATTTATAAAAAATTGTTTAAATAATGATTATATTTTTCATCAATTTGGAAAAAAATTACAGCTATGAGTTACTGGCAATACATTTCCAGTCAGTTCTAAAAAAAAAATTGCACCTATTCGTGGAATATTGATGAAAATGTGAATTTGTTTATAAATATTGTTTAAATAATTAGTTATTGGTAGTTTGTAAAAATGAGAGCATGGAGTAATTGGTAAGACATTTTTGCAGAATCTGCAAGAAAATTGTGCCTATTCATTGTGACGTCAAAAAACTGTGTATTTGTTTTAAAAAATTATTTAAATAATTGTCAAACAGCAGCTATTCCTAACTAATCGCAATTAGGCATTAGTCGCTCTCATATTTAGTATAAAAACTATGAATTTCAAACAACTAATCATTCTGAATCACAGGAAAATGGATTTTATTAATTAATTTGTTTAAAACATTATAAACAATTTTTTTACTCTTACCTATTGCAATTTATTTCTAGATAGTTATTAAACTAATTTGAGGTCTTCTTTAGTCAATTTGCAGAAATTTAAAAACAGGTTTATTAAAAAAGTTAAGAAAAAACTATTATTTATTTTGTTGTTAATAAACAATTTCTGCTTGGTCAAAATAATACAAAATACAAATACAAAAACAATTTTTTTATGACTGCAAATATTCTTTGATTCAAAGAAATATTTCTTGGACACTTTTAAAATCAAAGCCATATAAATTCAATTATTTTTTTTATTTAGACCGGAAAAACCTAATTTCAGTAGGTTCGGTCACAATCGGTCAGACGTCTGAACACGTATAACTTTATCTCCTTAATCACCCGACTTTACTTGATCTACTTTTTGAAGTGCCATTCATAACTATTATTTATTATAGAAAGCTATTAGTTGACCGCTACTTAATAAATGCTATTTATGTGTGAAATAAACTGCTATTGAAAATTTCAAAATAGATTTTCAAAAATTTTTAGGGATTTTATGAAACTGTTTTAAAAGCAAGTATTCAAAATTGCACAATTGAAAACATTGCAATTATAGAACTTGAATATTTTAAACTCAAAACTTCAACTTAAAAAAAATGAAACAAAAAAATTTTGCTTTTTTGTCAATAATTTTATAAATAGAACATTCCCTTTTCCAATTTAGAAAAATTTACTGAAAAAACACGTGCTTTTTATAGGACAGTTGAAGTTTCAACTGAATAGTTGAATTTTCAACCAAAAAGATAAATTTGTAACCAAAAAGATGAATTTTTAAACACGAAAATTAATTTTTTACAAAAAGAAAAATTTTTTAAAAAGACATCAACTTTAAACTAAATTCAACCAAAAAGAATAATTTTTAACAAAATAAATATATTTTCAATCGAATAGTTGAATTTTAAATCTAAAAAGATCAATTTTAATGCAAAATGCAATAGCTAAATATCACCCCAAAAAAATTAATTTTTAATTTTAAAAAACGAATTATCTACCGAACAGTTAAATTTTTAACCAAACTGTTAGAATTTAACTTTGAAAAATCAATTTTTAACAACAAAAACTTCAGCAAAGTAGTTAAATTCTCAAACTAAAAAAATGAATTTTTAACGAAAAGCGTAACAGTTTATATTTTAAATAGGAAATATTTTTAAATTATATCAAAAACATTTTTATTTTTAACAAAACAGTTGTCCTATTAACCATAAAATTTATTTCCACAATAAAATAGAAATTTTTATAAAATGTATAATTTATCAACCAAAAAAGTGAATTTTCAACCAAGAAGATAAATTTTTAACAAAATAAATTTATTTTTAACCGAATAGTTGAATTTTCAACCAAGAAAATTAATTGTATACAAAAAATGTGAATTTTTAACTAAATAGTTGAATTTTTTAATTAAAAAAAATCAACTTTTAATTAAAAATGCAGTAGCTAAATTTTTATTTCTATTCTTTTTAACAAAAGAACGAATTATCTACAAAACAGTTGAATTTTTAACATAATAATATGAATTTTCAACCAAGTAGTTCATTTCCAACCAAACAGTCCAATTCACAATCAAACTGTTAAATTTTCAATTAGGAAATTAATTTTTAACAAAAAAAAAATTTTCAACAAAGTAGATAAATTTTCACTGAAAATCTAACAATTTATATTTTAACTAAAAAATATTTTTATATTAAATCAAAAACAGTTTTGTTTTTAACAGAACAGTTGCATTTTTAACAACAAAAATTTCTATAACCAAAAAAAAAATTTAAACATAGTACATAAATAATTAACTAAACTGTAGAATTTTTAACCAAAGAGATTATTTTTTTATGAAAAGAAGACGAATTTTAAAAAAATAACTAATTTTTAACCTGATACTTTATATATATAACTTCATTTAATGAGATTACTTTTACAACAAAAAAGACAAATTTTCAACAAATTGCATACATTTTTAACCAAATGGTTGAATTTCTAAACTAGAAAAGATCAATTTTCAACCAAAAATGCAATAGTTAAATTTTTATCACAAACATTTTTTTTTAACACAAAAAAAACTAATTTTCTACAAAAAAATCAAATTTTCTACGAAACAAGTAAATTTTTCACTAAATTGTTGAATTTTCCAGACAAAAAAAAAGAGTTTTCAGTTTGAAAAATTAATTACCAATGAAACGAATTTTCAGCAAAGTCGTTCAGTTTTCAACAAAAAATGTAATAGTTCACATTTTAACTAAAAAAATATTTTTATATTAAATCAACAATAATTTTCAGCAAAACACATTATTAACCAAACAGCTTAGCTTTCAGCAAAAAAAATAATTTTTTAACAATGAAGACGAATTTTTAACAAATTTATCAATTTTCAACTAGTTAAAACTTTAATTAAAAAGAAAAATTTTCTACCAAAAATAGAATAGTTAAATTTTCAATTAAAAAAATTAATTTGTAACAAAAAATGTGATAGTTGATATTTTAACCAAAATACTAATACAAAAGTGAAACCTTTTGACAAATTTTTCTAAAATAAAAAAATAAATTCACCTTTGTTCCCACCATTCAATATGAAAAAATTTACAATTCTGTAACTTTAAAATTAAATTATTCTGAAAAACCATTCAAAATAAAAAGTAATTCTGAATGGCAAATACTAGAAAAAATCGAAAGATAAACAAATCTGAACTTCATCTCAAAACAGCCAGCTATTTTGCACAAAAATTTAAAAAGAGCATTTTCAAAATTCTTAAGACAATTTTTTTTTAATTTGAAATTTTTATGCACAGCTATTCATAGTACTTAAGAAGTCGAATAATTCATCTCTGCAACTTTTTTCAGTTAAAAGATAATTACCAGAGTTATAGCATTTAAAAAAAAAACAAAAAAAAAACGCAATGATAATTTTAAGACAAACAACGCACGATATGAATAAAGTCAACCAAAAATAATGAAAAATAAATAATTTCATTTTGCGGTCGAAGTGTGCAAGATACGAAACAAGATAATCAATCAAAAATTATGCAACTAAAAAGGATCTACAAATTTGTTGTTAGTCACTTTTTGATAGAATTCGCCGTTTTTGTTTTATTAGTAAAAAACTACACAAAAAAAAAATTAAATTTTTGGACAAACGACACAAGCTACGAAAAAAATTAAAAGTAAAAAGTTGTTCACTTAAAATAAATAAATTCAATTTATTTATTTATTATATAATTATATTATATATCAATAATTAAAATAATTTAATTAATTAAATAATTAATTAATTTGACATAAATCATTTTTTGACAGGATGCGTATACAATTAAAACAAAACTACGCTTTTCATCAAAATATAATTGATAAAAAATTTATAGATCTTTTTAGGGTGAACAACTCTTGCCCATTTATTTTTGTTTTTTTTGTATCTTGCATTGTTTTTTCACAAAAAATTTATTTTTTTATGTTTTATGTTATTTTTTACAATTAAAACAAAAACTGCGTATTCTATCAAAAAACGATAATTATCAAAATTTGTGGCTCTTTTTGGATGAACAACTTTTGTGTTAATTTTTTTCGTAGCTTGTGTCGCTTGTCTAAAAAATAATTGGTTTATTTTTAATGTTGTTTTTTAACCGCAAAATACAATCTTTGATTTTACATTATTTTCTGTAGGACTTTAAAAAAAAAACGTTTTTCATTTCTTAACTTTCTTTGATAACGTGCGTTGTTCGGCTTAAAATTTTAATTTTCGTTTTTTTTTAATCTTTAAAATGCTATAACTCTGATAATTTTCATTATATTAAAAAAAAGTCGTAAGGATAAATTGGTCAGCTTTCCAATCACTACAAAAAGCCGTTTACAGAATTTTTAAATTAAAAAAAAATGGTTTTAAAAATTTTTTAAATGCTCTAACTTTTTAAATCTTCATCGAAAATAGTCAGCTTACAAACTTGACGATTCAATTTCTGAAATTTAGCAAGTGTACCAAAGGCCAATCTTATCAATTAATTCTTTCAAAGTACTGTGTTCACATACTAAAAATCTAGACACACAGAGGCACACACACGCAGACACACGCAAAACCAAAAAGACAAATTTTCAAAAGCCTGTGTTTCGAGTTTAGAGGGTCTCAAAACGTATAAATTTCACCAAAAAAAAAGGGGTGGGGGTCAAATTTTACACAAATAGAATACCTTCTCTTATAAGAAATTAAAAATTTTTTTAATGAAAATTTTTAATAAAAAAATTTAACATTAAAAACACGGTTCCCCAAAAAATGACATTTTTATTTTTTTAAATTTTATTGGCAAAAGAAGGTATAAATGTGGTCTACAACCTTGAAATTGTGGAGTGGGTATGTCACTCGTTTTCGAGAAAAAAATTAAAATGTCAGGTCTTCTATGACGCGCTGCGTCTCAGTAGGGCAAGTAAAAGTGTCTGTGACAAATCAATTTTTAAACCACATTTATTTTTATCACATTTAAATTTTTTCTATAAATAGAATTTATTCAAATTCTGCCTACATAGTTTACATACAATTTTTCAAAATAATGTTTTTAATACTTTTTTATTTTATTAACAAAATTGACAACAAAAATTGCTGACGTTTGAAGAAAAGCGTTCGTTATAAAATATGCAGATTAATTCAAAAAGGTTTAAAATCAATGAGAACTATTTAGAAATGTTTTTTAGCAAAACTCTAAAAATGTAAACATTTATTGAATTCTTTATAAATAAATGAGTAGATGAAAATGAATTCGTGAACATTAGCAATGTTTGGTCACTTAATTTCAACTAAATTTCCAAAATGTATAGATAAAAGTAGTTTGTGAGTTAGATTAATAAAAATAAATAAATAATTTGTTATGTATTAAACAAATTATTATTTGCTTTTACTAGAAGAGCTCGTGAAACGCGTAATGTCAATGAGTCATTGGTAGTCGATTCGATCATCAAAAATGGTTTTTTAGTTTATAAGATAAGATAATAGGACGAGAAAAGTTTATTTATAAAATTGCTGATAACAATAATAATTGTTTGTTATAGACCAAAGGGGTTAGCAGCGGTTGAAATTTAATTATTTGCAATTAATTTGATTTAAAAAAATTAAGTCTATATCTTGTAACATAACTGAAGAACTAGTTTGTTAAATAAGTTTGTTTAAACAATCATATGTTTTAATTTTTTCTGAAATTAGTATAAAAAGTTATTAATAATTAAAATTTTCAGAAATGAAACTTCAAATTTAAAAAAAAATAAGCTAAAAATTATTTGAATGTTTCAATAAAAACATTTATTTAATGCTTTTTATGTTGTGAACTAATTAATTGATTATTGACTGAATTGTTTTTTTCATAGTATTGAATTATGTAAGAATTTAATTTTAATTTTTGCTTATCAGTTTACATAAATTAATTATTTATTTCAAAGTTATGTAGTTAAATATTGTCAATAATTTGTATAATAAAATTTTATTAAGATTTAATATACTCCTATTCCTGTTACATAATCTTTCAAATGTTTTTTAATGTTGTGAAATGAGTGAATTTTTTTTTTTTAATTATATGTACATATTTTTTTCTCAAATTAGTTTAAAAGGTTATAATCAATTTAAATTTTTAAAAAACTATAAAAAAAATTATTTGAATGCTTCAATGGATATAATTATTTAATGCTTTTTATGTTCTGAACTGATTATTTAATTATTAGATGATTCATTTTTATAAATACTATATTCCATAAAAATTGAGTTTTAATTGTTTTCTATTGAGTAATATGGAGTTATTTTTTACTTTAGCGTTATGTCATTGAATATTTCATTTCAATTATACAATTTTTTTTTAATGTGTTCGATGTTGTGAAATGACTACCTGAATTCAATTTTTAACATTATAGGGACATATGTTTAATTTTTTCTGGAATTAGTATAAGAGGTTATTATCAATTCCAATTTTCAGAAATTCAATTTCAAATTTTAAAAAATATATAAATTGAAAATTATTTTAATGTTTCAATGGAATTAATGTTAAAAATTATTATATTATTAATATTTATTATAATTATATTATTATTAATTTATTATATTAAAACTTAAATTTTTTAGAATAATTTCAAAACTCTTTTTATGTCGTGAACTGTATTATTAATTATTAAGTGATTTTATTAAGACTTATATTTACTGAAATTAGTTTGAAAGGTTTCTAATAAATCCAATTTTCATGAATAAAATTCAAATTAAGAAAAAATATTAAATAAAAATTATATGAATGTTTTAAAGAAGAATTATAGTTTAATGCTTCTTATTTTGCGAAATTATTAATTAATTATCAGCTGATTAATTTTATTACGATATTAAATTAAATTAAGATTATAATTCAGTTTTTCGTAAAATTAATTAACATACATTTATTAATCACTTGAAGATTAAATAATCGAATATTGGATATAATTTGCACAACAAAAGTTTATTTATATTTAAAATAGCCCTATTCCACTTATATAATTTTTCAAATGTATCTGATGTTGTAAATAAGTACCTGAATTTAATTTTCAAAATAATACACAAATTCATTTTAATTTTAGTTAAAATTAGTTTGACAGGTTACTAATAAATAAGAATCTTAGAAATAAAAGTCAAATTTAAAAAAAAGGTAAAGTAAAAGTTATTTGAGTGTTTGAATTTATAGATTAATGCTTAAATAAGTATCTGAACACAATTTTAAAAATTATATCTAATTGTTGTTTTAATTTTTTCAAAAATTAGTATTAACTATTCAAATTTTTAAAAATAGAATTATCAAGTTCAAAAAATATATAAAGAAAAATTTATTTAAATGTTCCAATAAAAATAA
>JAUELO010165158.1:0-16705 GCA_032357855.1 Amphibolips quercusostensackenii | reverse complement strand
TTTTCGTAGCCTGTCAACACGTTAGTCACAGCTAAAAATTCCTTTACAGAAATCTAGGAGGATCCTGGACATGTTTCTGGACACGATCCTGCACAAGAACCTGCACAGGTTCTCTTGACGGTTCCTGTGCAGGAATATGGAAAAGGTAACTGTACATGATCCTGCAATTAGACAAAGAAATAAAAGAAAAGGAAAGAAAAAAACAAAGAAAAAAGAAAAAGACAAAAAAAACATTCAAACGATCGAGTATAGGTTACTGTACAGGTTCCTTTGCAAAGTAAACTGAGGAGCGGGTTCCTGTACAGAAAGACGTATTGGGTCCTTTGCAGAAAGTCTTCTCAAAAACTCATGTCGCTTAGAGATATAAAATTGCTTTTCTTTTATTTCCTTGAAGATTGATCTTGCTATCAAGAGCTAAGTCATTAGATAACCTTCGCGGATTAGTGCCTGTGCAGGTTCACGTATAGAATCCTGAACAAGTTCCTGTACATGAACCTGCTTCCAAAATCACTTTGTCAATAAACCTGCGCAAGATCATTTGAAGGTTAGCGTTGATAGAGGCTCCTTTGTAGGATCATGTACAGTTTCCTTCGCCAAATTCAAGTACAGGAACCGTGCAGATTACATGTACAGGTTCGTATGCAGGTTTGTGTTCAGAAACATGTACAGGATCTTTGGAGTTTCCTGTACAAAAATTTCCTGCTAAGATTAGGTCGTTTAAATCTGCCACTTTCATAATTTTCCTTTCCTACTTTTTTCTCTTCTTCTACATCCACATCCTTATTTTATCCTTTGCTTCCACTCCTTTTCAAAACTTTTTTCTAAACTATTTCACCCGCTGCGCACTTCCCGACTCAACACTCCTCTTTTTCTACTTTCCTTCCACAGCAATCACTTTTCTTCCCCTACTTACCTGCACTACCCTACGAGCCCACTCTTCACTTCCCTTAGTATCCTTTCTCATTTCAATCACTTTTCCTACATTCCTTAACTTTCGCTTCATTTCCTTACTGATTTCTCATCAGTTCCTCTTATTATTCTCCTCTCATCATCCTCATTTTCCTCACTTAGGAACTTTCTACTCCCCCATTTCCTCTACTTCCTCTCCGCTAATTTCTCCTTACTTTCTCCACTCTATCTTACTTACTTTAACTCTCTTCACTTTTTATACACTTCCCTTACTTCCTTTCCGTTCATTTCCACGACATTCCATTCCCTAATTTCTCCTCACTTTCTCTACTTTTACTTTAATCATTATCCCCTACTTATATTTACCCACTTTCTCTACTTTCCTTTCCATAATTCCCGCCTAATTCTTATTCACACACTTTCCCTACTTCCACTCCTCTCTTTCTATTCACTTACACTACTTTCCCTTTCCTCATTTTAACTATATCCTTACTTCTTATTTTTTATAACATCCCCTATTTCTCACTCCTCACTCAACCTCGATTTTCAACCCCCTACTTCTCCTACGTCTACTCCCATAATTTCTTGGTAATTTCCCACCGTAACTTTTTCCCACTTCCCCACCTACATTTCCCCATCACTTAGCCTTACTACTCTTACTAGCCCCACTTTCTCCCCCCCCCCCTCGTTTCTGCTCATTTTACCAAACCTCATTTCCCCTCACTTCCTCTACTTTTCATTTTTTTCATTTCTGTTTTTTTGCCAGGAGCTACGAAACCCTAAAATATGTGAATTTTAGGTACAGAGGGTTAAACTAATTTGGAATTATATTGAAAATATTGCAATGGTGAAAATAAAAAAGTTGCAAAGTAAACTTCTGGATATCAAACATTCGCATTTTTTCTGACTTCTCAACATCAGATCAAAATGATCTAGTTTTGCAGATTCAAAATTCATTTTTACACCAAAGTTTTAACAAAATAGTTGAATTAACCAGGGAGATAAATTTTTAACTAAAATAATAAATCTTTAGATACAGTATTTAAATTTACAGTTAAAAAAATGAATTTTCAACAAAAAAAAGAAGTTCAAACAAAATTGTTTATTTTTCAACGCAATCGGTAAATCTTTAACTAAAATTATAAAAGTTTAACGAAAGAGCTTAAACCTTACACTAAATAGATAAATTTTTAACAAAAAAAAAAAATTTTCAACAAATTACATGAATTATAAATCAAATAGATGAATTTCTTCCTTTTTTTTTGTAAATTAAGCTTTATTTAAACCTTATTTGGGCTTATGAAAGCCAAATGAATTTTATTTAAAGAATATTAATTTTAATAAAACAGTTGAATTTTCTAATTGAAAGAATAAATTTCTACACAAATTGCTGAACTTTCTACCAAATAGTAAAATTTACAACCAAATAATACAACTTTTACCTCGAAAAGTTAAATTTTAAAAAAAGGAAAATTTTCATTTGAAAGAAAGATATTTCACTTCCAACCAAAAATATTTGAATTTTTACCCAAGGAGATGAAATTTCTGCCAGAAGAAATAAATTTCGAACTGAAATAAGTGAAAGACTTTCGACTAAAATACTTAAATTTGTAGTAAAAAAAATCAATCCTTCTAGAAAGCGAATTTTCTAAGAAATGGTTTGAATTTTTATTAAAGAGCTAAATTTCAAACAAAAATTAGGAATCTTTAACCAAAAAATAATTTTCAAATAAAATAGTTTATATTTTCACCAAGTGGTTTAATTTTAACCCAAGATAACAATTTTTATCGAAGAAGATTAATTTTCTACTGAAAAAAAGAATTCTTATTCATAAAAGATAAATTATCCATCAAAGAGGTTAAATTCTGCAAAGCAGTTAAATTTTCAACACGAACATATTAATTTTCAATTAAAAAGTTAATTTAAAACCAAACTATGAAATTTTCTACCAAAATAGTTGAATTTTTGAAACATAAAGACGAATTTTTAATAAAATAATAAAAATTTCAATCTAGTAATTTGAATTTTAAATGAAAAAATGAATTATTAACAAAAAAGCTCAACTTTCAAAGAAAAAGGACGAATTTTTAACAAAATAGTTCAGTTCTTAACAAAAAAGATCTATGTTTAACAACACAACTAAATTCTCATCTAAAAAGTTAATTTTGCAAGTAAAAATGTGATAATTAAATTTTCAGTAAAAAAAGTAATGTTTAACCAAAATAAAAACTAATTTTTACAAAATAGTTCAATTTTGTACAAAAAATAATAATGTTCAACTTAACAATTAAATTCTTATCTAAAAAGGTTAATTTTACAAGTAAAAATGTAATAATTGAATTTTGAGTTAAAAAATAATCTTTAACCAGAATAAAAAACAAATTTTAAACAAAATAGTTTAATTTTGAACTAAGGAGATGAATTTTGGACTAAAATTAGGAATATGAAAAAAATTAATTTGTAAAGAAGTTTAGTTTGCAACTAAGAAGTTCAATTTAAAAAAAAGACAAATTTTAAACAGGACAGTTGAATTTTCACCAGAAAAATTATTTTCAACCAAACAGTTTAATAAATAAATACTTTAGTCAGGAGAGAAAAAACGGTAAACCAAATTGTAAAATTCCACGTAAGAGAGGCAAATTTTCTATATACAAAAATGATTTTTGAAACCAAAAATTTAATTTTTAACTAATGAATTCAATTTATACTACAAGTCATGACTTTTTAACAAAAATATAATAGTAGAGTGCTTAACCAAAAATAGTTGGATTAACGACCAAAGGGTTGGATTTTTAACTAACATTTTAAATCTTTACCTTCAATAGTTCAACAAATTAATTTTCAAAAAAAAAGAATATTCAACCTAGGAAATTAATTTTTTTTTAAATCTGAAAATTCGATTTTTCTATGTTTGGCTTCAAATCTCCACGGTTTTGAAAATGTTTCCAATATGAAATCATTCCATGAAATCTTTAAAATAATAATACCAGTCCGTTTCTGTAAATAATATATACAAATTAAGGGCACAAGAAAATCAATAAAATAAAATTATAATGCCGCCAAATATTTCTTTAATTAATTATATTAGAAATATTATTAATAACGTAAACTTAATTTTTATATTTTAAGCTAGGACAAGCATATCTAATTTTTATTTAGACTCATGAAATATCTATAATGTTTTATATAAAAAAATTGTCATTCACTATAAAAAATTATTATTATAAAATAGAAGCACACGTTTCAATTTCACAAATAATTATTTATACGCTTGTTTGATTAATCATAAATAGAAAGAGGATGTTTTATGTTGAGCTAGAATCATTTTTTTTATTGTATTCAAAATCTAATAATTTCAAATTTTTTCATTTTTACCCATACATGATTGTTGTCATAAATCAAAATTTAATACAGAAAGTACAAACAGTTTTTTTTATCAATTGTGTTATAAATTCATATTATAGGGATTGAGAAAAGGTTTTATGAAAAATGGAGAAAAGCAAAATCAAGTTATGCTTCTGATCCCTTCATCCTTACGTAATTGAATTTGGTTAGTAGACGGACTCGAATCTTGAACCCTAAACTTTACGACTTATGTGTCACGTAGATCAAATAAATATTTACCAAAGGGTGAATGATACAAGGACATTGAAACAGGATGTATGTCTCTTCATGAAAAATATTCAATGCTGAGAGTGAAACAATCACAAATTTCATACTTTTTCAAGTGTCAAATCTTTATTAGAATATAAAAAAGATCAGTTTTTTATATCAATTTAAAAAGAGAAGGGCCACGTATGTATGAGATATTTCAATGTGGATGAGGATAGGAAGAATTCCAAAAAAATAAGACCGAACAAAAAGGCTTCTGTATTTTCTCTGAAAAAAACAAATTTTCGCACTTTTAGAAACTCCCATAAAAAATAGGACACCGACAGGAAAAATTATATTTTTTAAGCACATATACATGTCAAGACTCTCAATTTGAACAATTCCGCAAAAAAATCGGACTAATAGAAAAGCTTCTAGCACACAGTGCTCTAAAAACGAAGTTTCACAATTTTTCTCTTTTTTCAGCGTTTGATGACAAAAAGATATTACTGCAACGATCTGAATTTAAAAAACAAAATTATTTTATTACAAATTACAAAGTATCACTGATTACAAATAACAATACTTTACCATAGAAAATTTTATTTTTACATTCTTATTCTAATGAAAAGGTATAAGTTTTATTTACAATTTGACATTGCCAGTATTTATCAAATCTTTACTTTTTGAGACCCCCTGAGCCACGAAACTTTTTTTTACTAATGTGTCTGTCTGGCTGTCTGTCTGTCTGTAGTCTGTAGCCTGTAGGCACGATAACTTTCAAAAAAATAAGTAGATTGGGTTAAGCTTTGGCACACTTGTTCAAGGAATAAATTAAAAAAACAAGTTCGTTCACTAGCTATTTTAAGTAAAAATTTTAAAAGTGAGCACATTTTGAAAATTTTTGAGAATACTTTTTCCAAATTAAAAAATTCTATATACGGTTATGAATTTTTAATAAACAAATAAAAAAATTTATCCTCATGACTTTTTTCAATAAAAATAAAATTTTGAGAGTTATAGTATTTTCAGAATTCAAAGACACAAAAGGAAAAGGAAATTTTGAGCCAAACAACGCACGATATGAAAAAAGTCAAAGGAAGAAAAACGTTGGTTTTTGAAAGACCTACAACGCTATAATTACAAATTTTCAAATTAAAAAAAATTAAAATATTTGATTGCACAAAAAATAATCAAAAACAAAAAATTCCATTTTGCGGTCAAATTATGCTAAATCCAAAAAAAAAAGATAACACAAAAATTAGGCAAACAAAAAAGATCAACAAATTTGTTATAATCACTTTTTGATAAGCGCGTTGTTTTTGCTTTATTTATAAAAAGACAACATCAAAAATAAAAAAATGTCTGTAGTCTATAGTTTGCAGGCACAATAACTTTAGAAAAAATGATCAGATTAAATTGAGCTTTCGCACACTTGCTTAAAGCCCAAAGGGAAAGGACAAGTTTGTTAGCCAGATACTTTGGACGAGATTTTAAAAAGTGGGTACATTTTGGAAATTTTTGAGATTCCTTTTTTTAAATTCAAAAATTCTATGTACGGTTATTAGTAGAACTCAAAACGACGGACGATTTATCCTGATGACTTTTTGCAATGAACAAAAATTATAAGAGTTATAGCATTTTCAAAATTCAAAGAAACAAATGAAAATGCAAATTTTAAGCCAAACAACGCACGATACGTAAAAAGTTACAAAAGAAAAACGTTGATTTTTAAAAGCCCTACAAGACTATCATAACAAATTTTAGAATTTTCCTAAAAAATTGAAAATGTAAATTTTTGATCCAAAAAAAAAAAATTATGAAAAACAAAAAATTATATTTTGCAGTCAAAGGATGCAAGATACAAGGAAATAGTAAGACAAAAATTGTGCAATTAAAAAAGATCTACAAAATTTGTTAAAAATCGCTTTTTGATAGGAAGCGTAGTTTTTGCTTCATTTATAGAAAAACCACTTTAAAAATAAAAATTTTCAATTTTTGGACAAATGAAACAAGCTACGAAAAAAATAAAAAACAAATGTTATTCACCCAAAAAAAACTACAAATTTTGTTATGAATCATTTTTTGATAGGCTGCATAGTTTTTGTTTCAATTGTGCAAAATGACCTTACAAATGAACAATCAATTTTCATATGACTCAGCGTTCTTCTTTTAATTTCAAATTTCGATCAAAAATGGAATTCTCGATTTTTTGGTAACATTTTTAGTAAGTCTAACCAAAGCTTGAGGAATTAAAAGTTTTTCTTTGGAGTTTAAAAAAAGTGTAAAAAAATTCAGAGCATTATGTGCACAAAAATATGCAATAATAAAAAATTATTGTAATCATGTAAGTGATCAGAGAATTCTCTAAAAACACATGAAAAATTGAGTCTTGAGTAACTAAACTTTCTTTTCAACGTAAAATGAAAACAAGTTCGAAAATTACTTTAATCGTAGAGACTTTGATAATTTTATAATATTTGTAAGTAAATATCTTCTTCCTATCTAAGTCGAGCGCGAGGCAAAAATTATTTGAGCGCGTAGTGCGGGGTATATATATTATCGAGCGCGAAGCGTTAGAAACAAAAGACGCGCGCCCTAGGTGCGCACAAACTTGCGAGTGAATTGAGTTGCGCGCGAAGCACGTGATAGAAATGTGCCCGCGAAGCAGGCAGATTTTTTAATCTACATTGACATGCTAAATGGAACAATTTAAGCCGTTTTCAAAGGCATTCGATGTAAAAGAAGAAATTAAGGCACAATACTCTATAAAAAATAGAATGTTATCCTTTTTTTTTCATTTTTCTATCTTTGGTAACCAACAAACACTATAGCAAATGTTATTCTTTTATGCACATCTGCATACCAAGAGCTTCAATCTGATCCATCTTTAAAAGAAATCGGACAGATGAAAACGATTCTAGCATAGTCGTCTAAGAATCAAAATTTTTTCATTTTTTGATCATTGATAACAAAGAAATATATCATTCAGACATAGCGAATTTTATTTTTTAGTGTACATAAACCAAAACCTTCAATCTGAGCCATCTTTAAAGAAAGCGGACTAATAGAAAACCTTCTAGAATAATCGTCTGAAAATCAAGGTTTCCTGATTTTCCTATCTTTGATAACGAACTAGTATCAATAAGACATAGCAAATTTTATTTTTTAGTGTATAAAAACCAAAATCTTAAATCTAAGCGATCGTCGAAGAAATCGCACTCATAGAAAAGCTTTTTGTATATGTAAGTCATCAAAAACAGAAATTTTTCAATGGTTCTTATTTTTCTATCTTTGGTAACGTAAAAAATGTCAGGATCGCAAAATTAATATAGCCAAGACATTTAATTTGAGCCATCTTCAAAAGAAATCAGAATAATAGAAAAGCTTTAAGAATAGTTCTTTAAAATCAAAATTTCCCTATATTTCAATTATTAATAACAATAAAATATCTATAAGAAATAAAATTTTTTATTTTTTAGTGTACATCTACATTGTAAAATCTTCAATTTGAGCCCTTTCAAAGAAATCGGTCCAATAGAACAGCTTCTAGAATAGCTGTTCAAAAATCAAAATTTCCTCAGTTTTCAATCTCTAATAGCAATTATATATCTTCAAGAAATATCAAATTTTATTTTTTAGTGTACATCTGCCTTCCAAAAACTTCTGTTTGAGCCATTTTCTGAAAAATTTGTCTGATAAAAAAGCTTCCAGTATATTCGAGAAGAACATAATTTCATATTGTTTCTTATTTTTCATTCGGACTAATGAAAAAGCTTGTAGAAGAGTTGTCTAAAATCAATATTTCCTCATTTTTCAGTCTTTAATAACAATGAAATATTCATACGACATTAAAAATATATTTTTTAGTGTACATATACATTTCAAAATCTTCAGTTTGAGTCATCTTCAAAGAAATCGGTTTAATAAAAAAGCTTCCAACATATTTGTCTAAAAAACGAAATGTGCTAATGTTTTTTGTGTTTAAATCTTTGTTGACAAAAAATATCAGCATGGCAAAATTGATATAGCCAATACCTTCAATTTGAGGCATTTTAGAAATAAATCAGACTAATTGGAAAGCTTTTTGAATAGTTGTTTAAAAATAAAAATTTCCTTGTTTTTCAATCTTTAATAACACAGAAATATCCATAAGACATAGAAAATGTTTATTTTTTAGCGTACATGGACATTTCAAAACCTTCAGTTTGAGCCATATATGAAGAAAGTGGTCAATTAGAAAAGCTTTTAGTATATTTGAGAAGAACAAAATTTCATAATGTTTTTTATTTTTCATTATTTAGTAACACAAGACATTAGTATGACAAAATTGAAACAGCCAAGACCTTCAATTTGAGCTGTCTTCGAAAGAAATCGGACTGATTTAAAAGCTTCTAGAAGAGTTGCCTAAAAATCAAAATTGTCACATTTTTCAATCTTTTATACAAAACGAATATCCATAAGACATAGAAAATTTCATTTTTTTGTGTACATCTACATTCCAAAATCTTTAATTCAAGCCATTTTCAAAGAAATCGGTCTGATAGAAAAGCTTTCAACATAGTGGTCTAAAAAACGAAATGTGCTAATGTTTTTAATTTTTAAATGTTTGTTAAGAAAAAAATATTAGTGTGCCCAAATTGAAATAGACAAAACCTTTAATTTGATCCATCATCGAAATGAATCGGACTAATAAAAGAGCTTCTAGAATAGTTGTTTAAAAATATACATTTCCTTATTTTATCATTTTTAATAACAAACAAATATATATCAGACCTAGCGAATTTTATTTTAAGTGTATACCTACATTCTAAAAACTTTAATTTAAGCTATTTTTGAAAATATTGACTACTATAAAAGCTTACAGCATAGTCGTCTGAAAATCGAAATTCTTTATTTTTCAATATTTAATAACAAGCAAATATCATTAAAACATACCAAATTTTATTTTTGAGCCTACCAAAATCGGAACCTTCAATCTGAGCCATCTCTTAAAAATCGGACCGATAGAAAAGCTTCTAGACTACTTGTATAAAAATCAAAATTTCCTGATTTTGCAATTTTCAATAACAAAAAATATCGATAAGACGGCAATTTTTGTTTTTCATTTTATATCTACATTCCAAAACGTCAAGTTTAAGTCATTTTTGGAGAATTTCGTTAAAGAAAAAAGCTTTCAGTATATTCTAGAAAAACAAAATTTTATAATATTTCTTATTTTTCATGTTTTGATAACAAAAAATATCAGTATAATGAAATTGACATAGCCAAGACCTTCAATTCCATCCATCTTCAAAAGAAATCAGACTAATAGGACAAAGAAGAAGCTAGAAGCTTTCACAAGCATTTTATTATTTTAAAAGCTTTTCTAAGCTTCTGGAAGAGTTTTCTATGAATAAAAATTTTCTTATATTTAAAATGTTTAATACCAAGCAAATATCTATAAGACATAGAAAATTTTCTCTTTTCAGTGTACATCTACATTCCAAAATCTTCAATTTGAGTCATCTCCGAAGAAATCGTTCTGATAGAAGAGCTTTCAACATAGGCGCCTAGAAAAGGAAATGCGCTAATGCTTCTTATTCTTAAATGTTTTTTGAGAAAACAATATCAGTATGACGAAATTCACATAGCCAAAACCTTTTATTTGAGCCATCTTTGAAAGAAAACAGACTAATAGAAAAGCTTCTATCATAGTTATCGAAAAATAAAAATTTTCTTATTTTTTAAATTCTAACAACAAGCGAATATCCATAAGACATAGCAAATATTGATTTTTAGTGTATTTTGACATTGCAGAACCTTCAGTTTGAGCCATTCTCGAAGAAATTGGTCTTATAGAAAAGCTTCCAGCATATATGTCTAGAAATTAAAATTCTTTATTTTCCAATTTTTAATAACAAACAAATATCATTTGGATACATAAAATTTTATTTTTGAGCCTACAAAAACCAAAACTTTCAATCTAAGGCATCAATGAAAAAATCGAACAAACAGAAAAGCTTCTAGAATAGTTGACTGCAAATAAAATTTTTTTCAGTTTTCAGTCATCAATAACAAAACAAATATCTATAAGCCTAAGAAAATTTCATTTTTTAGTGTATATTTACAGTAAAAACCGTTAGCTTAAGCTAATTTCGTAGAAATAATGTTTCTTATTTTCTATTCTTTGGGAACAAAAGTTATCAGTATAACAAAATTGATATAGTCAATACCTTCAACTTTAGCCATCTTTGAAAGAAAGCAGAGCAATGGGAAAGCTTTTAGAATATCCGTGTAACAATAAATATTTCCCTATTTTTTAATTTTGAATAACAAATAAATAACCATTAGACATAGGAAATTAAAATTCTCAGTGTATTTATACATTCAAAAACCTTTAGTTTGAGCCATTTTCGAAAAAATCAATCTGATAGAAAAGCTTCTAATATATTCCAAAAGAACGAAATTTTATGATGTATCTTATTTTTCATCATTTAATAACAAACAATATCAGTATGACAAAATTGACATAGCCAAGACCTTTAATTTGAGCCATCTTTAAAATAAATCGAACTAATAGAAAAGCTTATAAAATAGTTGTTTTAAAATCAAAATTTACTCATTTTTCAATCTTTAATCACAAAAAATATCTATAAGATATTTGAAATTTTATTTTTTAGCGTACATCTACATCTAAAATCTTTCACTTGAGCCATCTCCAAAGAAATCGGTCTAAAAGAAAAGCTTCCAACATAGTTGTCTTAGGAAGGAGATTTACTTATCCTTTAATCTTAAATAAGAAAAAAATATAATGAAAACACTGCCAATTTTATTTGTTGGTGTACTCTTACATTTAAACCCTTCAACTTGAGCCATCTTTGAAAAATTAGTCCAATAGAAAAGTTTATCGTATAATCTTCAAAAAACGAATTTTCCTGATGTTTCTAATTCTTTAATCTTTGGTAACAAAAACATAAAAAAATTTTATTTTGAAAAAATTGACATAGCCAAGATCTTCAATTTGAGCGATCTTCGAAAAAAATCGGATTAATAGAAAAACTTCTAGAATAGTTGTCTAGAAATCAAAATTTTCTCGTTTTCTAATCTCCAATAAGTAACAAATATCCATAAAACATAGAAAATTAAATTTCTTATTGCGCATCTTACTTCTAGAAGCTTTAATTTGAGCTATCTTTAAAAAAAAATAATGTTTCTTATTTTCCAGTCGTTAGTAAAAAAAATTTCAGCACGTCTTTAGAAAAAATCTGACTAATATGAAAGCTTTATAAAATAGTTGCCTAATAATTAAATTTATTTTTTATTTTTTAATCTTTAATAAAAAACAAATATGCATCAGACATAGAAAATTAAATTTTTTAGTATACAATGTAATCAAAACATAGCAAATATTATTTTTCAGTGTACATTTTCCTTCAAAACCTTTAATTTGAGCCATGTTCGAAAAATTGGTCTAATAGAAAAGTTTCTCGCATAGTCTTCAAAAAACGAATTTTTATAATGTTTCTTATTCTTCAATCTTTGTTAAAAAAAATATACAAAAATATACTCTTTACAAAACTGACATAGTCAAGATCTTCAATTACAGTCATTTTTGAAAGAAATTGGACTAATAGAAAAGCTTCTAGAATAGTTGCCTGAAAATCCAAATCAAAATCTTCGAAAAAATTGAATTAATAGAAAAGCTTCCAGTATAGTAAACTAATTATAGAAATTTCCTCATTTTTCAATCTTTGATAACATTTAATGTGATGATTGTGAATATAATGTAAAATTATTTATAAGTATTAGGTATTACCTTAAACATTAAGTGATTGGTATTTTTAAACACACGAATTTAAAAATATCTGATATTACTATATGATTATATAGACAAAAAAAAGCAGTTCTCTATTGATTCACGTATTATAAAGTAAGCTTTGTTTGTATAACTATTGGGAACTTTTTTTCGAAATTTAAGAAATATAAAATAAATTTTTTTGTAATTGATACTGCTTATAATCCATAACAAAATTTTACTAAAAAATTTCGCTTTAGAGAATAAACTTGATAACCCTTTTAGTTATTGATATGTAAAAGGTTGAATTGTAATAAACTAAATTGATTAAAAAGTCCCAACTTTAAAAATGGTTTGCATGAGTATAAAAAAATGACGAGCGTTTTCTTCAAATAATGTTTTTTCCAATAATGTTTTTTCAGTGGAGAAATGGTAATTTTTATAATCATGCAAAATTAAATTATAAAGTTTTTTCATTTAGAAAAGGACAATATAGTGTTTTAGAATTACAGAAATAGGGAAAGTAATTGTTTTTAATCAAATTAATGTGATAATATAAAGAAAATTATTTTTTATCAGAGACAACAAATTTCCTGCTAAAATAATGAATCTTCAACCAAAAAAATAAATTTTGAACAAAGTGTTTTAACTACCAATCAAGCAGTTGAATTTGTAATAAAAAAAGATAAATTTTCTTTAAAAAGGTGATAGTTGATCATTTAGCAAAACAGATTAAAAAAAAAAAACACTTGCATTTTTAAACAAACGGCTGCATTTTTAATAAAAGAAAATGCAATTTCTACCTAAAGAGATGAATTTTCAAACCAAAAAGACAAATTTTTAACAAAAGTGTTGAATTTTAAAACAAGGAGGCGAATTTTCAATTTCAATGATGAATTTTTTAACACAAACGTTCATTTAGAGCCAAACAGTTTACTTTAAACAAAGTAATTAAATTTAAAATTGCATAATGAAATTTTTATAAAAAAAGGATGAATTCTTAATTCAAAAGTGAATAGTAGATTTTCAGTTAAAAATAATTAACTATAACTTATATTAACTTATCTCTATTAACATCAATTTAAAACGCTTTAAGCTTCTAACATAATTTCCGAATATAGTTTGGAAAATGTTTGATTTACAGGATAAAAGAAAGTTTTAGCAAGTTAAAATTGCAAAAAGTAACAATTTGAAAAAACAAAACAAACAACTTTTAAAAAACATTTGAGGAAATTGAAACTTATAAAAACTTCTTACGATATACATAATGAAAAAAATGTGTACACAAGTAATTATTCTTTAAATAATTAAAAATTGCCGTCAATCGGTGCTAGTTTCACCCGGGCTTTTTCCGATTTGAAGAAGAATGAGGAATTTTTTCTTAGGATAAGCGAACAAATCTTCGGGAGAGGGGGGGAAGGGTCCATCACTAAAAATAGGAACTCGAATTTCTTCAGATATACATTTTATTTGAACATTTAATTGTTACTTTAATGTTTATCTAATCAATAAAGTAAAGTTTCACAAAATAATAGCAAGAATAATTTTATCTTATATGTTTAAAAAAGCTTTTAATTTAAGTTCATGTTTTTAAAGGTTTGCAAGGAAAACATTTCATTTTGGTTTTGCAATTACAAAAAAAATATAATGGCTGAACTTACCGTTCAACATGCCAAATTAAAACTTTAAACGCGTTTTTTTGTGGTTTTTAGTAAATATTACAACGTAAAATAGCTGCGTTTAGGATTTTCCTGGTCAAGAGCTCAAATGAAGCATGTCAAATGATAAATCTAGCCGTTTACTAAAAATTAAACAATTTTTATTTAATTTAAAGTAGATAATTTCTTTTCAATTGTAATTTTAATTATTATTAATTTATTTTTCAATTACTGTAATGATTTTTTAAAGATTTTTTTATTTAAGGATTGCAGATCTCGTACTCAGTTAAAAATTGATCTTTTATGGTAAAAATGTTATTAGTTAGTTCAAAATTGAAAAATTTGGTTAAAAATTCAACAGTCCAATTAACAAATTAATTTTGATAATCCACATTATACATCATGGTTAAAAATTTCACTATTGCGTCGAAAAATCAGCTATTTTTCACAAAACTCGTATTCTCGGCTTAAAAACTCAACAATTTTATTCGCATTTTTTTCTAACTGGGTAACACATTTTTCTGCTTAAAATTTTTTTTTCTTCAGAAATTCTATCCTTTTTTGTTGAAAATGCAACTGTCTAGATAAAAAATCATTGCTTTTGGCCTAAAATTAACGTTTTTGTTTAATAAAAAATTAAACTATTTAGTACAAAATACGTTTTCCTATTGAAAGTTATTTCTCTGAAATAGAAATTTAACTACACTATTTTTAGGCAAAAATTGTTTAAGAGTTCAGGAAAAGCCGCAAGTTTAAAGCACTTATTTAAGAGCAGATATTTGTAAACATTAATAATTTGTGAAACTTTCAAGCGAAATGCATAAATTTTCCACAACAAAGTTAATTTTCTTAAATGACAATTTTTTTCGTTCAAGAAAGTTGAATTTCACACCGTCAACATTTTTCACAAAAAAAAATGAATTTTCAATCCAGAGGGATAAATTTTTTACACAAAAACGTATTTCAAAGATTAAAGCTTATTATTAAAATACAAATTTTGACCTCAAAAAGTAACTTGTACAATTTGAAAAATCTCAGGAAATAAACATACAAGGTTATTATTTTTGTTTCAAAATGCAACAGTTGTGCTAACAACAAAAGTAATTTTTCCAAATGTAAATGTTTTGTTGAGAACTTGTCTTTTTGTTTTGGTCAAATATTAAGTTTTTTGTTAAAAATTTATATTTTTTGTATCAAAATTCAACTGTTTTGTAGAAAATTAATATTATAAGCTTTTTATGTTTTTTAAAATGTAATTATTTAGTTAAGAGTTAAGCAATATTGTTAAAAATTAATTTTTTTCGTTCAGGATTGTGCATTTTGATTCAAAAACTTTTTTTTTCTGAAAACGTACGTATTTTCTTGAACATGCATTTTCAATTGTCTGAAAAAATAATTGCTAATTGAAAAGTTTACCTATTTAATTTTTTTTTTAAATATATCTTTTTTATATGTTCTGAAGAATTTTTGTATTGTCATTAGGGTCTAGAATTTTTCTAAACAATTTTAATAATTATGTCAATTTAATCAAAATTTAAGAAAAAAACAGTTAGGATGTCACTGGAAAAGTATCTTCTTCATTTAAAAATAAATATATATATTTTTGAAAATAAATTTCTTTGGTTAAAAATTTAACTATTTTGTTGAAAATTCGTTATCGTTAGGAACCTTTAATTAAATGAATTCAAACATTTTCGAAATTGTAATCATTACAAAGCTTCTCGGTTATATATTTGCCAGTAAGAAAAATTTAACTAAAAATTTCTGTTTACTATTTTTGAAAATATATTCTTACACTATTTGCAAAGTAGAATAAAATTTTTTTTTTATCTTAACAGACAGTCCTTGTAGATGAGCCAAACATGTTGGAAAAGAATCTGGAAGATTTACAAAGCAAAATGCAAAAAATCGTGAAAGACACAAACTGTAAGACAGTGGTTTTCAGTTAAAAATTATTTTTAATCTATAAATTATTTTGTAATTAAAAAATGTAATAATTTTTATTATCGGTTGGGTTTCTTCTTTACTAGGTTAGGGCTAATGTTGCGAAGGATAAATTAAAAAAAAAAATATTTATATCAAGTCGCAAACATTTGTAAGGATATGTTTGATTCAATCAAATTAGTTTTTTTAGATAAAACTAAAAAATTCGACGCTTGTCATAATGTATCCGCTAAAGAATCATATTAATGTACATAAAAAAATATGTTATAATTCATTTCAAACAGAATATTTGCTCTTTTTAAATCGAGTTTTATACAATTATCAATTTGCTGTAAAACATAAACGCAATAATGATGTAAGTTTGACCACAAATGTCAACAAAAAATTATCGATCATTCTCAAAGCTTTCTGAGAATTTTAGAATCCAGAAATAATTCAAATTAAGATGGGCTTATCTTTCTAAAACTCGATTTTATTGAGTCAAAAAAGGCTGTAATATCATCAAAAATTTATTTAATTTCAGAATATTTTAATCTATATTTGATATTAGTATTTAAAAATAAGACTTCTTACACGGAATTTAAAACATTCTCAACATTTTAACAATAATGAGGATACAATTAATGTTTGGTAGATTGTTAATGGGGTTATTCATACAAAAAATGTTAACACATATATACATAAAAAATTCAGAATCTTAAGAAATAATTTTTTTCATTAATTGCTAGAACATTTATTTGATTTTCGTGAATAAAAAACATATGCCATGTTGATTGAAAAAATAATTTTTTTAATACAATATATTTTTATCAGATTTCAGTTCAT
>JAUELO010164882.1:0-16710 GCA_032357855.1 Amphibolips quercusostensackenii | reverse complement strand
ATATAAATTATAAATAACATTTTAATTTCCAGCGCAGCTTCTATCACTTCAAATGGAAAAATATTTTGCTTTAGAATTCAAATTTTTTAATTTCATTGACCGAATTTTTCATATTATGAAATTGAATGAAGGGTAAAGGTTACTTTTTTTTAAATTAAGTGACATAAATTAATTATTCACTCAAAGCTTATTGTATACTTAAATATTGTATATAAATTGTATGAAAAAACTTTATTTTTATTTAAAATACCCCTATTCTAATGATATAATTCAATTTTTAAGATCATAATAAATGTAGATATGTTTCAGTTTTTCTGAAAATAGTATAAATGCTTTCTGATAAATCAAAATCTAAGATATCAAAAAGAAATTCAAAAAAAAAAAAATGTAAAGTAACAATGATTTAAATGTTTGAATGAAAATCATAGTTTACAGCTTTTATGTTGTCAATAGACTAATTTATTAATAGCTTATCAATGTCTTTTAACAATATTAAGTTACACGAAAATTTATTTAAAATTTTTCTTTATCAAGTAACATAAATTGATTGTTTAATTTAAGGTTATGTAATTAAATATTGGCTACAATTATAACTAACATTGTTTGTCTGATAAAAACTTATTTATGCTCGAAATACCTCTATTCCAATCTTAGAATCTTTGTTAATTTTTGTGATCTTGTAAAATGAGTATCTGCATTCTGATTTCAAAGTAAATATGTGTAAATATATAAATTTTTCATGAAATCATTTTAAAAGGTTAATTCAAATTTTCAGAAAAACATAAGGTAAAAATTATTTGAACTTTTTGATGAAAATAATAGTTTATTGATTTTTATATTGGAAATTGATTCATTAATTAGTGGCCTTTTGATTGTTTTACAATATTAAGTTAAATAAGAATTGAATTTTAGTTGTTGTCGATAGAGCAACGTAAATTGATTATTTACTTTCAGGTTATGTAATTGAATATTGGCTATTATTTCTATAATGAAATTGTACTTCTTATTTAAAATACATCTATTAAAGTTATATAATTTTTTTAAAATGTTTGTAATGTTGTGAAATAAGTATCTGAATTCAATTTTTGAGTAAATATGTAAATTTTTTTTTCGCGAAAATAAGTATGAAAGGTTATTAATAATCTGAATGTTCAGACATGAAATTTCAATTTATAGAAATATATTAAGTATAAAAATTATTTGAATGTTTCAAAGAAAGTAATAGCTTAATTTTTTTTATGCTGTAAACTGATAAATTGATTATTGACTGATTAATTTTTGTTACAATATTAAATTGCATAAAGATTGGATTTTAATTTTCTTCTATTAGGTAAAATAAATAAATTATTTATTTTACTGTAATGTAATTAGATATTAACTGTGATTCGATGATAAAAGTTTATTTATTCAATTATAAAAATATCTTTGTAAGTTAGTGAAATACTATAAAGACTTGCCTTTCAAATGATGCCAAAACTTTAAAAAATGTTAACAAACAGTTGTACAGATTTGACTTTAATCTTTTGGACCAGTTGGAGGAATAGATATTTGTTTTACTAGACTATTATACGCGTGCATGCGCGCCAACTTTTGTTTCGATTTTTATTATTTACCCAATTTTGGCATAATTATTTAGTTGGTAAACGGTTTTGACTACTTTAATTCTTTCTGAAATTAGATTCTGAAGGAATGCAAACATTTGAATAATTTTGACTTTATACATGTATATATATTTTTTTTAATTTTAGCTTCTATTTCTAAAACTTTAATTCACTAATAACCTTTTAAACCAACTTCAGTCGATAAAAGTTGTAAGAAAATTAGTTAATGGATAATTAACAAGTTCAAAACATGAAAGCATTAAACAATTATTTTCATTGAAGCACTCAAATAACTTTTGCTTTATATACATATTTCTTGGAAGTTTTATTTTTAAAAATTTGATTTATAGATAACCTTAAAAACAAATTAAAAAAAAATTAAAACATTCACATATAATTTTGAATATAGGATTTAGATATTTATTTCAAAAGAGCACAATAATTTAAAAAAATTACTAAATTGTTGAAGCGATATGTAAAATATAGCTAAACTCTTATCATACGAATTATAGTCAATATCTAATTACATAAGCTTAAAATAAATAATAAATATATTTTACTTGATAAAGAAGAATTAAAATTGAATCTTTATGTAATTTAATATTGTTGAAAGACAATAATCAGCTAATAATAAATTAGTCTATTAACAACATGAAAAGCTTCGAACTATAATTTTTATTCAAACATTCAAATCATTTTTTCTTCACATTTTTTTTAAATTTCACTTCAATATCTAAAATTTTGATTTATTGAAAACCATTTATACTATTTTCATAAAATCTCAAACATATTTACATATATTATAATGTAAAAAATTAAATTATATAATTAGAATAGGGGTGTTGTAAATAAAAATAAACTTTTTTTATACAAATTATGTATAATATTTAATTATACAATAAGCTTCAAGTGAATAATCAATTTATGTTACCGAATTTTTTTAAAACTAACCTCTATGCTTTACTTAATTCTATAATATGAAAAATTTGGTCAATGAAATTTAAAAATCCGAATTCTAAAGAAAAACATTTTTCCATTTCAAGTATTACAAGCTGAGCTGAAGATTAAAATGTTATTTATAATTTATATATATATATATATAATTATATATAATACATGATATATAATTTATAATTAAATTTGCACTCAAAGTGAAACTCTCTTAAATTTTAAACTGTTAAAATTGATGTTCAAAAGTTTTTTTATTAAAAAATTTTGTAACAATTTTGTATATTAATGCTCAATAATTTACACGCAGAAAACATGAGCTACTAACACTTTTCAAGTGAACAATTTTAAATAAAATGCAGTTACACTGTAAAATTTAAAATTTTTATAAATTGTAGAGTTCAAAGATTCAGATTCAGTTCCAGAAATATAAATCTTTGTTAACATTTTTAATGTTCTAAATTGAAGAATCAATCAATGCATTAAAAATTTTTCAAAATTAAATCATTTTAATCCATTTTAAGTTAGGAACATTAAAAATTAAACGATTCTAGTTTTTTAAAATTAAAAATCTTCTTAAATTATAAGTTAAGTTATTTCAATTTTAAATAGTTTAAAAATTTTTTTAATGATTCAAAATTTTAGTTCAAAATCTTTAAAAATCTACACGTTTTCTTACATTATTACAAATTTTAAATTATGTTTGAAAATTTTCAGAAATTTTAAACATCTTTAAAAATTATTTGGTTTTTTCCTAAAACTTTTCCAAAATTTTGTTCTACTTTTTTTGTGAATCCTGACAAATAGAAAAAATAAATATTTCACATACATTTTCTATAATTTTGTAAATATTTCTAAATATTTTTAAATATTCTCTTGAAATTATTTCTTCAAAGTAAAATTTTTTTTTAATTCTTCTAGTAATCTCAGGGAAATGTTTTGATTAATTTGAAGCATTTTACAATTTTCAAAAAGCTTCTAATTGTTTTGCTCAAAATTGTTAGAAATCTATATATTATTTTAAATTAGGTTGTAGGCAATTCGCACAACAATTTTGGTACGAATAGCCGGATTTTGTCGGCACACGTAGGCACTTCGTTTAAATTATTTAAAATCATTTCAAATTCAAATCAATTTAATTTTTTTTATTTCTAATTCTTAACATCCCTTCGACTTACTTGGATTTCTTCTAAAAATAATAGGAGTATAATTGATAATTATATATCGAAATTCAATAATTTGACTAAAAAATAAAATTTTTATAAATAGAAAAATTAAAATTGTAATGTTTAAAGTTCAGTTTTTTTTTGGGTTTCGTTTTGATTCTTTTCTTTATTGTAACTGATTTAAAATAAACAGTCAGCTATTTCTAAATATTAAGTGATTATAAGTAATTGTTGTAATGAAAGCCTTTAATTATCAATATATTATTTTTAAGATATTTTAAATTTAAAAAGAGTTTATAAAGTTCTAATCAAGCGTTTGCGTTTGTTTATTTAATAAGACTTCAAAGTACAGTTTAATTATAAAAATCTTTGAATTATTTGTATTCACAGTTGATCAAACCGAACTGTTTCTTATCCAAAATCTTGGATTTCGAACACTTCTAATTTTTCATTGTTTGAGCCTTTGAAACTGCATTTTAAAATTCTTTAAATGAAAATGTAGGCCTAAAAATTAAAATCTACAATGAAAAATTTTCAGAGTGAAGGATTTTCGAAGTATGCATTTTAAATTAATTGATATTATACTTTAAAAAGGTAATAATTTAACTTATTATTTGAAAAACTGTTGAAATAAAAGCCGAACAGATTTTTTTCTAAATATTTTTTAAATCGCCGGTCCAAAAATAAATTCACTGTCATTTCCCGGACGTTTCTCGGTTTTTCGGTCCAGCGGCCACCTTGATTAATGTATACAGAGTACAATTCTTATTTGACATTTCATGAAACAAAAATCAACTCAAAACCTCGAAATAGCCAGAAGCTAAAGAATGAGAGAAATGGAATCGTGTAGTCGGATGAGCTCGGGTTCGTCCTCGTGCATTTTCGGCTGATCTTCGCAACTCATAACAGAGCCGAATCACCGACACGCTATGTTTGCATGTGTTTCTCCCAGATGGCTAAGTGGTGGGGTCTGAAAAATCTACGTTCTGGAGACTCTGTCTGCACTCCTATCTGCGGCACCGTATAAAAATGCTGCAGCATTGACGAATTCATGTTGATGTACGAGTCGCATAAGAGGATCTGTGCTATTTTAAGAATTTTTGAATGTGTCAAGTTATCAAAAAATTTGCACGACATTCCTGGCAAAACTTGGCAAATCTTATAATTCTAAAAGATATCAAAAGATGAAAAAAGTCCTAAGATTTATGGGAAAGCCTAAAATTAATTTTTATATTGACTAATAATTTTAGTAGAATATTTTAATATATTTTAAAACGTTCAAAAATAATCAAAAATCCTGTTGGGAAAAAACAAAACTCTAATCAGTTTAATCAAACGTCTTTGACTCAGAACTCTACAAAAAGGACGTTCATTTTGGAATCCTTAAAATGCTATAACCTTTCTGCTTTTGATTTTTTTTTAAATCTTAAGAATTCTTCAACTATGCTAATTTTACTTCTGAAAACAAAACGGAGGACAGTCTGAACAACCAATTTTTTTTTAAAGATTTTCTATTTTTTCTGCTATTATGTCGAATTTTATGAGTATGTTATGTAACTAAAGCCACGCACCCTTAAACAGTAGAATTAATTACAAAATGTTGGTATTGACTTTTTCTGATAAAAGGCAGAAGGAGGCATCAAAATTAGTTTTTACTCCTCCCAAAGAAGATAGTTGAAATAGTTAAAATTCCATTCAAATAGATAAGTTTTCATCAGCAAAAAAATATAAATTTTCAACCGAAGAAATGAATTATCTACTCAAAAGATCAATTTTCATAAACAATTTACTTTTTTTTTGCTAAAAAGTATGGATTTTTTACCAAATAGATCAATTTTATACTAGACGAATTAATATTAAACAAATAGATGAATTATTCGTAAAAGAAAAAGAACAATTCTTAATTAAATAGTTGATTTTTTGAATCATGAAGATCGATTTTCAACCAAATAGGCAAATTTTTAGCTAACAAATATAATTTTTCTATCAACCTGAAATAGTTAACTTTTTACTTCAAAAATCAGTGTTTAAACAAATCGCTAAATTTTCTACAAAGTAGAAATATTTTTGATCAAAAAAGAATAAGTTAAAAAAAACATGTAATATGGGATGTTTTAATTAAAACAGATTTCACTTTTAGATAAAAAACCGTAAAAATCATTTCAAAAAGACGATTTTTCAACAACACTGTTCTTTTTTAACCAAAAAAAATACTTTTCAACAAATTTTTTAATTTTCAAATAGTAAATTATTTTCCATTATTAAATTATCGAATAAGTAATTTTCTACTATTCTTTAATTATTATCAAATATCAAAAATTTAAAAGATATTCAAAAGTTTTCGAAAATTTTAAAAAGATTAGAGAATAATTCAAATCCTTAGAAAATTTTGAAAAGAGAATATAAAAAAATATTTTAAAATATTTTTTTAAAAATTTGTTAGATTATCAAAAAAGAATCTGAAAAAATTTCAGGGCAATTCTTTTAGTATTAAAATATTTTTCTTAAATTTTTGGAAAAATGTGAATCATTTTTGGAAATTTTTAGCAGTTTTGCAAAAATTTAAGAATAATTTAAATTTTCAAATGAATTAAAAAAGTTGAAAATTATTGCAAATTTTTAAAGATTTTTTCAAACAACAAATGCAGAAGCTTTATCAGAATTTTAAAAGGTTTTAAGACATTATAAATATTTTCTTAAGATTGCTGGGAAAACTTAAGGTGACTTTTCATTTTTTTTAATTTAAAAAAAAAAAATATCCCCAAAGATTTTAAAACAATTGGAAAGACTTTAAACATTATATAAAAAAGAATCTGGAAACTTTTAAGGCAATTTTCTTAGTTTTGAAATATTTAAAAAAAAATTAGAGAAAATTTTTCATAATTTTGGAAAATTATGAGCAGTTTCACACTAATTTTAAAATAATTTGAACATTAATGAGATTTATAAAAATTCAAAACAAAATGCAGATATTAAAAGATTTTTTTAACAAAAAATGCAGTAGCTTTTGAGGAATTGTAAAGGGTTTCATGATATTTCATATATTTTCCTAAGATTCTTTGGAAATTTAAAGTGACTTTTCGTTTTAAAAAATTTATTTAAAAAAATGTTTTAAAAGATTGTATAACAATTGGAAAGACTTCCAAAATTGTCAAAAAAGAATGTAAAATTTCAAGGCGTTTTTTTTTTAAATATGTATAAAAAATCTGAGAAAAAATTAAATCATTAGAAGAATACTTATAAGTTTAACAATAATTTCAAAATCATTAAAATTTTAAAAAGTTAAAAAAAATTAAAAACACACTGAAAATTTTTAAATATTTTTTTATACAAAAAATGCAAAAGCTTTTTCAAAATTTTTAAGGGTTTCAAGATATTAAAAATATTTTCTTAAGATTCCCGAGAAAATTTAAAGTTACTTTTCATCTAAAAAAAATATTTTTGAAGATTTTAAAATAAACGTAAATACTCCAAAAATCATCATCAGCAAAAATTCGGAAAATTTGCTTAGTTTTAAAATATTTGTTCAAAAATCTTTAGAAAAATTTTAATTATTTTATAAAATATCTATAAGTTTTACAAAAATTTAGAAAAAATTCGAATTTTAAAAAGGTTTCTAAAAATTACAAACAAAATGCCAATTTTAATATATTTTTTAAAATAAAAAATGCAGAAGGTCTTCTGAGAGTTTTGAAGGGTTTTAAGTATTGCCAGTATTTTCCTAAGATTTCTGCAAAAATCTAAAATGACTTTTAATTCCGAAAAATTTATTTGGAAAAATATTTCAAACGATTTTAAAACAAGTAGAAAGACTTCCAAAATTGTAAAAAAAAAATCTGGAAAATTGTAAGGCATTTTTCATAGTTTTAAAATAAGTTTCAAACATTTTAGAAAAAATTTAAAGTCGGTGCCCACTCTTACTTAAAAACAACTGCACTGATTTTTTTTTAAAATTTTCTACACAATCTTTACATATAAGGTACCTCCCCCAATGTTTTTTTACACATTGATGAAATTTTACAAATACAATATGGGGAATTTTTTCGTGAAAAATTGCTATTTTTGCTTCAAATGACCACCAAAAACTAAAAATTTTTGTGAATGATGTAGGGAGTAAAAAAAAACTAATGTTTTAACATAATTTCTTTGCTTTTTGACTTTACATAATTCTGCGATGAGGTACAATAGGCACCGCAAATCATCTATTTGAAAAGGTCTTCTCGATAATGCTCCGTCACCGGCTCATTTTTAAATATTTTTTAACAAAAATTTGACAAAATGTTCTTCAAATGGTGCTCTCTAATGTGCAAAATATGCCAATAAATATACTTTAGCAATATTTTTTTTAAAATTTCTAAAAAAAGTTGCTTTTTTACCCGCTAGACCCTACTCTTCCCTTAAAACTTTCGCATTTAAGAATTAAAATTAAATGCTTTTCAAGTGTCAAATTTTAAGCTTAAAACTATTATAACCGGAACAGTTTAAAGACTTCTGATTAAAATTATGAATCCCATCTCTCGAATAAGATTCATTGGTTTAAAAATTATTATTTACAATTAAAGGAAAAACTTCATTGGCTCTGTGTTAAAAAAATGTGTTTGTTTCAAATAAATGATTTTCGTTCCAATAAAAATTATGCTCTATCCTGATTAAATTTTAAGTTATTTTGAAAATGCATGTTTCAGTAAAAAATTTTATTTTTAAATTGGAAATAAATCTATTCCATTTTTGGCTTAAAATTTATCTTTTATGCTTGAAAAATTCAACTACATATTTGGTTGAAAATTCATTTATTTTGTTTGATAATTCATATTTCTGTTTGAAAATAAACTTTTCAGTTAAAAATTTAATATCTGCTGTTGAAAATTAATGTTTTCAATTGAGAATTAATGTTTTTGGTAAATATAATTATTTGATTAAACCTTATTTTAATTTGTACAAAAGTCTAGAATTTTGTAAAAGTAATTTTTTTTAATTCAACTAATTTTTTAAAAATTCGTCATTTCAGGATGAAAAATTTAGTTACTTTGGTAGAAAAGTCAACTATTTAGTTGGCATTGAACTTTTTTTTTTTTGAAAATTCATGTCTTCGGTTGAAAATGTATTTTTATACTAATTAATTAACAATTTTGTAAATAAAAATTAGTTTATTTTGTTTAAAAATTGCCTTTTTTGATTGAATTTAACGGTTTTTTATTAAAAATAAAAATTGTTTTTGGTTAAAATATCAAATATTACATGCATGGTTAAAAATTCATCTCTGTGGTTGAAAAATTTTCTAATTCAAGGAAAATAAGCTAATTATTTCGAAATTAATTTATTTAAAAAAAAATTATTTAATTTTGTTAAAAATGATCGTTTTGGGTAAAAAAATAACTGATCTGAAAATCTAAAAATATAATTTTAAATGAAATTTTTCATATAACAGTATCAAGATGTGGAAAAGCTGAAACTGTTGATATAACTAGCAACACTGAACCGTTTGTAGTAAGTTTTGGTTTTCAATAACAATTAATCTATTTTATATAATGCAATAAAAATGTAGACAAATGTTTAGTTTTTTCATTAATTGTACAAAAACACAATTGTTGATTGTTAATTACCAATAAAGTTACTTTTATTATGCCAAATAATGTACATTAACAATTTCACTGATGTTTTTTCGAATTAAGGAGATTATTAAAAAATTTAATGAAATTAATAAGAATTCTAGGAAAAGATTCATAATAATTCAGAATAAATTCATAGGAATTCAAAAACATTTAAAGAATTTAAAAAGTTGCATTGACTGCAGTAAAATTTTAGTGAATTTAGAAGAATTCGAAGCAAATCAAGAAACTTTGAAGAAACTCATAAGAATTTTAATGAATTGGAAAAAAAACTTTTAAACTCAAAATTTGTTCGTCTAATTACGTGAAATGAAAGTAAATAGATTTCAGGGCGAATTAAAATAAATCTCAGAGAACTTCTACAATACGTAGTTTATGGTTTCCAGAAATAATAAGATATGGATCTTTTATCAAACACAGGAAAATTTTTACGTACCTAAAAAAACTGTTGACTCTGCAAACCAGAAGTTGTGAAATATTATTCCGGTTATCTGTTTTTACATTCTGATCAAAAAAAGAGCAAATCATAATAGGTAGAATTTTGAACCACATAATATCGAGCCAAATTTGTAAAAAGTTATTTATATTTGGAACATAAGGAGGAAATTAAGAAATATTTCAAAACATTTGAATTGATTATCGAAGATAAATAGCGTTTTAGGAATTTCGGAAAGTTTTAAAAGAAGGAAAAAAATGTTCCTAAAATACTTAAGAATACTTTTTATATATTTCTTAAATGAATTATCAGAGAATGTTAAAAAATGTATTAAAATATGGCGTTTTTAAAGCTCTTGAAGAATGTAAAACAAAATCCAGATTTTTTTAAATTGCGAAAAAAGAATCCGTTTAAGAATTTTAAAAGGTTTTAAGAAAATGAAAGAAAAATCTTAAGATTTCTGGAAAAATTTCAATTTTGAAATAAAAAAAATGAATTTGAAAAGAAACTGTAAAAATATTTCAAAGCGTTTCAAATGGTTATCGAAGAAAGATTATTTTTATCAATTTTGAGAGGAATTAGAAGAATAAAAAAATTTTCTCAAGATTTGTAGAAACATGATTAATCTTTTTTTTTCCACATTATTGGAAGAGAATTGTTGAAAAGATGTCCAGAATTGTCGATAAACATTTTTAAATATTTCAGAGTAATTTATTGAATTTTGCAGAATTAAAAAAAAATTAGCAAAAGTTCTGATTATTTCAAAAGATATTCAGAAGGTTTAGAAGTTTCGAAATGATTTACAAAAAATTTTTAATCAGAAGCATAAAAAAGTATAACACCAAATGCAGATTTTTGTTGAAAGACAAAAAATAAGATTTAAAGAATTTAAATAGATTTTAAGAGAATATGAAAAAAATTTCTAAAATATCTAAGAATACTTTTTATATTTTTTTATAATAAATTATCAGAGAATGTCAAAGAATATATCAAAATATGGCGTTTTGAGAAGCTTTTAAAGGATGGAAAACAAAATCCAAATTTTGGAAATGCGAAAAAAGAAGCTGTTTAAGAATTTCGAAAGGTTTTAAGGAACTAAATAAAAATATTAAGATTTCTGTGAAAATTTCAAATTTTAAATAAAAAAAAAAACGAATTTTAAAACTAAGTAAGAAAATATTTTAAAGCGTTTATCGAAGAAAGATTATTTTTATAAGTTTTGAAAGGTTTTAGGAGAATAAAAAAATTTTCTTGAGATATCTAGGAACATGTTCAATGTTTTTAATAATTTCAAGAAAATTTCCATGAAAATTTCCTAAAATTTTTGATAAATATTTTGAAAGATATCATGGCAATTTATTGAACTTTGCAGAATTTAAGAAAATCAGGCCAAATTCTTACTACTTTAAAAGATATTTAGAATGTTTAGAGGTTTCGAAACAAATTATAAAAAATTTTTAATTCAAAAGCTTCAAAAAGTATAAAACTAAATGCAGATTTTATTAAATCGCGAATACATAAGATTTTAGGAATTTTAAAAGGTTTTAGGAGAATAAAAAAATTCTCCTAAAATAAGTAAAAACAATTTTTATATTTTTGTAAAATTAACCATAAGAAAATGTTAAAAAATATATTAAAATATGGCGTTGTAAAAGCTATTAAAGAATGTGAATCGGAATCCAAATTTTGGAAATGCGAAAAAAGAAGCAGTTTGAGAATTTGGAAAGGTTTTAAGAAACTAAATGAAAATATTAAGATTTCTGGAAAAATGTCAAATTTTAAATAATAAAAAATAAATTTCAAAGCTAACTGGAAAAATATTTCAGAGCTTTTCAGATGGTTATCGAAAAAAGATTATTTTTATGTATTTCGAGAGGTTTCAGGAAAATAAAAAAATTTTCTTGAGATATCTAGGAACATGTTTAATGTTTTTAATAATTTTTAGAGAATTTCCATTAAAATTTCCTGAAATTTTCGATAAATATTTTGAAAGATATCATGGCAATTTATTGAACTTTGCAAAATTAAAGAAAATCAGGCCAAATTCTAACTACTTTAAAAGATATTTAGAATGTTTAAAAGTTTCGAAACGAATTACAAAAAATTTTTAGTTTAAAAGCTTCAAAAAGTATAAAACTGAATGCAGATTTTTTTAAATCGGAAATAAATAAGATTTTAGGAATTCAGAAACGTTCTAGGAGAATGAAAAAATTTCTCCTAAAAGACCTGAAAACAATTGTTATTTTTTTGTAAAATTAACGATCAGAGAATTTTAAAAAATATTTTTAAATATGTCGTTAAAAAAGCTTTTAAAGAATGTAAAGCAAAATCCAGGTTTTTGAAAATGCAAAAAAAGAGGCCGTTCAAGAATTTGGAAAGGTTTCAAGAAAAAAAAAATAAGAACCTTCAGATTTCTGGAAAAATTTCAAATTTTAAATGAAAAAAATGAATTTTAAGAGAAACTGGAAAATATTTCAAATCGTTTGAAATGGTTATCGAAGAAAGATTCTTTTTATAAATTTTGCGAGGTTTTAGGAGAATAAAAAAATTTTCTTAAGATTTCTAGAAACACGTTTAATGTTTTTTTTCTATAATAATTTTAAGAAAACTTCCAAGAAGATTTCCTACAATTGTCGATAATGATTTCGGAAGATTTCATGGTAATTTATTGCACTTTGCAGAATTAAAAAAAAATTAGGCTGAATTCTGACTATTTCAAAAGATATTTAGAAGGTTTAGAAGTTTCGAAATGATTTGCAAAAAAATTTTCAATTCAAAAGTTTCAAAAAGTATAAAACTAAGTGCAGATATTTGTAAATCGCGGAAATATAAGATTTTAAGAATTTTAGAAAGTTTTAAGAGCATAAAAAAAAACTTTCTAAAATACCTAAGAATACTTTTCATATACTATTTTAAATTAATTATTAAAAAATGTAAAAAAAGATATCCAAATCTCGCGTTTTTAAAGCTTTTAAAGGATGCAAAAAAAATCAAGAAATAAAAAAAAATCTTTAGATTTCTAAAAAAATTTCAAATTTTTAATAAAAAAAATGAATTTAAAAAAAAAATGAAAAAATATTTCAGAACGTTTTAAATGGTTATGAAAGAAAGATTCTTTTTATGAATTTTAAGAGGTTTCTAGAGAATGAAAAAAATTTCTCAAGATTTCTAGCACCATGTTTAACGTTTTTTTCCCAAATACTTTGAAAAGAATTTTCAAAAACATCTCCAAAATTGTCGATAAGGATTTTACAAAATTTCAACGCAATTTATTGAATTTTTCAAAATTAAAAAAAATTAAGACAAATTTTGATTATTTAAAAAAATATTCATAGGGTTTAGAAGTTTTAAAATGATTTAGAAAACATTTGTCATTTAGAACCTTCAAAAAGTATAAAACTAAGAGCAGATTTTTTTTATTCGCGAATGAATAAGATTTTTAAAATATCGAAAGATTTCACGAAGTTTTCCGTCAGTGTGCTGTGTTATTTTTTGTGGAATTACGTTGCGTTTTTGTAAGGTCACACGTATAAAAATAATCATTTAGTAAGGTAAAATAGATTAGATATGACTATAGTTTTTATTTTTCATTTTTCAAGGAAAACATTTGTGAGCGCGTTATTTTAAAGTAGAAAACGTAGTCTGTTTATAAGTTTCACAATATTACCTTCTGAGTGAATCAATAAAGTTAAAAATATTTCTAATAATTACTGAAATTTCACTAATTTGAAAATTGTAAATTTAGAAGATATTTTCTTTTACTAATTTAGCGTTTTTTGGCAAATGTAACAGAACCTTTTTTTTAGATTAAGTCAAGTACACACATTTTGGAGAATGTTAAATGTGTTGAATCATAAATTTCTTCATTTTGAACCAAAGAAACATGCTTTAATTTCGCTTTTTCGGAAAACTATTTTTTTGTTAATCAAGAATTTTGGGATATTGAAATTATACATTTTTTTCGCAAAATATCATTTCTTTATTATGAGCTGAAGAAATTTCAAGTTTGACATATTTATTTTGTTTCGAAAAAGTCTGCATTTGACTCAATCTAAAAACATGTTTTTATGCACATTTTCAAAAAATCCTGAATAGATCAAGAAATTTTCTTATGAACTTTCAATTTTATTTGAGTGTTCACTAGTAATAATCATACGTATAAAAAAATTCTCTAGAATTTTTGAACAAAAAGGATTTTTTATCAATTTTCAAAAGTTTGAATTTTCAAATCCAAAGAACTACCAGAAGTTATTGTCCGGTTGCATGGGTGGTCAATAGGGTCGTCTATTTTTTTTTTTTTAATTTTCAAGAAAACTACCCCTAATTTAGAATTCCGCAAATCCCATGAAGGTTAACACTTATTTCCTGCAGGAAAACAAGACGTTTTCGTAAATTTGGTTTAGAATCGTCAATATTAAGTTAATCAAGTATAAGCTTGGAATTTATTTTCACATTTAGCCATAGAATACAAATAAAAAATTACTTTTTGAATATCACCCCCATAAGTTGGTTTTGCAAGGTCCCAAAGAGAAAGCGTAAGTGAAATATTTTGTTTTGTGAGTTTTTGGCGCTATTAATGATTTTTTGACGCTTGTTAAATGAAAATTGTTTCTAATACATAAAATTCTTCTTTTTACAATTGATTAAATGTTTAAACAATTCATTATTGTTTTCATCCGTTTTCTCTTTGGATATAATTAAAAAGTCGCAGTTTTTTCCCGAATTTTGCAGCTTATTTTTAAAATTTCAGTTATATCAACGCTGCAATCAATTAAATGTAACAAAAATAATTTTTTTAACTAATCATTATTATTGTTTATAACTATTTTCTCTTATAGTAATACTAAAAAGGTGGCTTTTTTTCTAAAATTCTCCACTTTTTGCTAACTTTTTACTGAAAGCGAGGTAATAATTAATGCACTTTAACAAACTTGATTGTTTAAACAACTGATCCTTGTTTGTAACTATCTTCTCCCATAGTAATACTAGAAAAATTTGTATTTTTTTTGTAATTTTTAGCTTTTCTTAGACTTGTTAGTAAGGAGGAAATAATAGATATAATTATTTATATTTTTTCAGACAAAAGAACTCATAGTTACTACTTATAGGAAACTTTACATTTAATATGATCCATATAGAAAATTTAATGAATATTTCAAATATATGTTTTACTTCCGAAAAATGTATTTACAGAAAATAAAGAAATTGTTTAAAAAATTATTCTCTTCATTGCTTATTTATCATTTGTTTATGACTAAAGAGCCAAAAAAATAAAATACATTTATTAAGAAATGGTAATTTTCTAGAAATTATCTAAGGAAAGACAGTTAAAAGCAATAATAATTTGTTTTATTAATAACTTTTGTCAAGCTGAATTAGTTATAACTTCACTTTAATTAAAAAAGGCCAATTATTCAATGAAAATATTTATTATCAAAAACGATATAAGGTTGTTTTAAGAATTATGTTTAGTAAACTAGAATAATTATTACCTTTCTGTAATTGAAAAAGGGCAACAATTGGAAAATTTCACAAAAACCGTGACCATTTAGCACTACTATAGGAGAAGATAATTGAAAACAATAATAATTTCTTTTTGGAATTTTTTTGTGTCAACCTGAATAAATTATTACCTTACATTTTGTTGAAAAAGGACCAAAGATAAAAATTTTTAGAGAAAACCGCAACTTCGTAGCATTATTCAAGAAGAATATTATTGAACATAACAATACATCAGTTAAACAATTATGTTTGTTAATTCAGTTTGATGATTACCTTCCTCTAATTTAAAAGAGGACAAAAAGCGGCATAGTTTAGAAAATTGCAACTTTCTAGAATTATTTTTTAAGAATATTATTATGAATAATAAAAAATGGTTTCAATAATTATTTTCTGAGAATTGGATTAATTATTGCCTTGCCCTAATTAGAAAGTTGAACATAAGTAGAATTAAGATGAAAGATAAAATTTTATATATTACTTTTTTTTTAAAGTCAATAATAAGTAAATAAGAAAAATGTGAAAAATTTGGCTGATTTTTTTCATATTTTAAATGTAAGCGAAAAAGAGAATAATTTCTTGAAATTCGCGTTAAAATTCCTCAGTGATTGAAAATTTATCTCTTTGGTGAAAAAATCATATTTTTCTCAAAACTGAAACTACTTAGTTGAAAGTTAAATTTTTTTGATGAAAATTCATATTTAACTATTTAATTTTTGGTTAAAAACTGATCTTTTTATGTCAAATTATACTACTTGATTGATAGTACATGTATTTTGTTTAAAAACCGTCTTTTTGATTGAAAATTTAACTATTCCGCTTGCAATTTATCTGTTTTATTGAAAATGCAATATTTTTTACTGGAGAAGTTAGAAATTGGAAGCAGTTTTCATTATATTTAATATAGTAGCTATATTAATGTTGCCTAGATATGCACTGAATTTCAAATAGAAGGAAGTAAAATAAAAAATTTGTTAGAATTATTATTAAAATTCATGGAATTTAAAAGCAAAATCAAGAAGTGATTGATTATATTTTAGTATTGTTAAATTATTTAATTAATCAGCGATGCTAATATATTTCAGAATATCTTGTTACATTAACTTTTAAAGCTTTCTATATCAAAGATATTAATTGGATCCCTAAAATCTAAAAAAAATATTATTTGTCCTAAACTCGCATGATTTATGCATATTGCAAGTCAGTTGTTTTGAGAAATGCAAAATTTTTCAATGTCTCTGTAAGTTGAAAAATTATACATGTACAGAACCTGAAATCGTAAGGGAATTTTGTTCTAGGATTTGCATAGGCTACCAGGAACATCTGAAATATTTTGAATCTCTAAAGATTTATTGAGTTGTATATTAAATTTTAAAAAATCTGAGTATTTCCGATGAGATTTAATATACCATAAAACAATACACCTCTAAAATATGTAAGCCTAAAAAAGC
>JAUELO010164611.1:0-16714 GCA_032357855.1 Amphibolips quercusostensackenii | reverse complement strand
TGGGCACGTCACATAGGCTCCAGAGCGTTCCTAATTAGCCCAATCTGGGCACACTACCTAGGCTGCAGAGTTTTCCATTCTTCGTCAAATCTGCGAAAGGTACTGCTGTGATATTTCGAGTTTACTCCGGGCAAGCTAGAATAGGCTCAGGAAATTGTTATTTTTGATAAAAAAAACTATACATGTTATATCCAGCTGCCGTGGAGAGTATTTAAACGGATAGTAGGTGATAAATGAAATATCATTACTACGGGTATCTACGAAATGATGTAATCATCGAACTGTTAGAAGTTAATGGATGCTCTCTTTATTTAAAAAATACCAAATTGTTGTATTATCGATTTAGATCAGTCAGTATGAAAAATAATTATACTTCTCCAGAACAAAATTAGACTAAATATTGTCTAAGCTTCAACTGATTAACCATAAGAAACACCTTTGTAAAACTGATCAAAAATAAATATCTAATTTATTTATTAAGCACTGCATCATTCAATTTATCTTCTCCTTTCTGGGACCAAAATAATTTTACTCAACTAAGTTATAGTAATTATAACAATATCTCGAAAAACGAACTCTCATCGTTTTGGATTTTATAGAATGTCGATTCCCTTGCATGAATTCTTACAGGATGTTAAAACAACTCCCAAACACCCTGTAGTTTTTTGTATCATTAAAATCGTGAATCTGTCAAGCATCTAGACAAATCTAACAAAAAGTTTCGGAAAAGAATAACATTTCAATAATAGACTAATTTTTCTGTCAAAGTCCATCTAAAAATTAGAAGTTTGGCAATTGTTTGGGTAACAACTTTCCATTTTTCTGATGATTTTCTTTTAAATTATTGATCTGCAGGTTCAAAATTAAAAGAATTGTTATAATTAGACAATTTGACAAAAAGCCTTTCTCTGTACATTTCGTGAGGATTCCTTTAGGAGAATTAGAATGTATTCACAAACCGGTGAACCATGAAATGCTGTAATTTATGGAAATTACTTGCATAGGAATTAATATACATGTGTCTATTAGGTACTATAATTGATTGTTGTCGATTCGTCAAGTAAGTTAATATTTACCCCGTATTGCCACCTCCAATTGCTCCAGGGTAGTTGTAGCCTCGATATCCTGTATTTAAACCACCCCGATAGGTGCTACTAATACCATAGGGTATTCCTGGCGCATATCCCCCAATTCCTCCATATCCGCCTTGACCATAATCCTTGCTGATGAGGAATGCTGGAATCAGAGAATCTTTCAGATAAACTATTGAGTATTTTTTGTAAACAAAGTATTTTTAAGGCCTGTCTTATATAATAATTTATACATTATACTACGAAAAAATCTTCCTTAAGGCCATGTGACGAGTGGGACACGTGACTAAGCTAGCCTTCAATTTTTTTTCCAACTTACGTCCAAACGAAATAAGATTTCGCTCTAGAAGTTTGGGAAATAAAAGAAAAGGCAGTAATGTTCATGTCTCTGCTTTTTTTCGGTTGAAATAAAAAATTAAATTTTCTGAAAATAAATCTGACAGCTATACCAGTACTTTTCTTTCCCGACATTTGTCCACGCTAAATTAGATATTGTGTTACAAATTAGCCACACAAAACACAAGGTAAAAATAAAGGTGCCTCTGGTCCTAAATATTTAGAATTGACAAAAAAATATTTTTTTAAATTATACATTTGGAGGAATACCGACAGTGCTACAGAACACTGCAAGTAATTTTCAATTTTTCCAATTGTCCCGAGAATGAGGCTTGTGCCTATTATAAAAGTGGGGCTGAACAACAAACATTGGTCACGAAAATTATAGACAAATATTGCGAAAACTTATGTTTACACTTGAAATACAAAAAAAACAACTAATTTATGAGTTTGTACATACGTCCCTGATATACACATTAGCTGCACATTTAAGGTTATGTTCGTTTTAAACCAAATTTAACCACCGGTTATATTTTCGGTAATATTCTTATTCTCCTTAGCGCTATCTGTCGTCGAAAAAAAAGATAAGTAAAAAGTTACCGACAGTTCATGTTACTGACATTGGTACAAATGTGTCGGTCAACCTTTATTATTTTTATAATGAACTTTTTTCTTTCTCCAACTCTATGCTTTGCTACATACTGTCCTTTAACGTTTATTAACATTTCCTTAGATTTTTTCTACTTTTTTAAAACTTTTATTTTTAAATATGAGAGCGAAAAGCCAAACATATCGATTTCGGGAATGACATGGTCACGTGGTCCACTCGTTACATGGCCTTAAGTTCCTTGATCTTCCTTAATAGTAAATAACCTTCCTACATTGCTGCCTTAAGAATAAACAGTTACCACAGCTTTTGATTTTACATTGCATTAAAAGATTTTTTTATGATTAAAGAGTATCAGATTCTCAAAAAAACGTACGATGCGATATTTTTTTACTCTTTAGACCATTTGTTTCAAAAAATTTTAAACATGTGCATTTTTTAGAAAAATATTTTTTTCAGCTTTAGCCCTTAGATATATTTGCAATCAACTTGAAATACAACGATAACTAATAGAAAATGCAAAGAATTTGTTTATTGTACAATTTAATCATTATAAACAAATTCAAAAACAAATAAATGTGAAAATTTTGGTTTGCTATAAATAATTTAATTTAACAAATTAAGAATTATTATCTTTTTAAAAAAAAATTCTTTTCTCTCTTATGTATACGTATCGAAATAGCATATTAGACTCAATAGAATCCAGGATAATTCCGGGTTTTAGTAAGTCTGAAAAACGATTTGTAAAGCTATGTACAAATTTTTTATTCTTCAGCTTAAATTATTTTTAACAGAATTAATTCATAAATTTTAACAATTTTCTGAAATTAAGTAAGACTGAGAAGCTATTTTGATAGATATAAGAAAAAGAAGAATTTTTTTCCGCGGAAAATAGGTAAATATTTTTTACCAGTTTACTCAAATTATTTATAACAATGCTAAACGTTACATGTCAACATTATTTCAAAGTTTAGTAAATCTTATAAGCTATTTTGATATATATTAGAGAGCAAAGAATTTTTTTCTGACAAGAAAAGCTTAACATTTTTTATTTGTTAATTTAAATTATTTATAACAACAAAATTTAATTGGGAACAATATTTTGCAGCGGAATACATCCAATATGGTATTATGATACATATAAGGTTAAATATAATTTTTTTCCTCGAAAAATAGATAAAAATGTTCTTTTTGTTATCTTAAATTATTTATAACATAGCCAATTGTTAAGTGTCAACACTTTTCAGAAACTTGGTGAGTTTTTGAAAGAATTTTGAAAGATATAAGATGAAAAATAATTTTTTTTGCGAATAAAGGACAACAATACCATATTTGTTTATAACATTTGTTTTTAACACTAAAATTGTACAATAAACAAATTATTTGTCTTTTGTGTATACTCAAATTGTAATTAAAGTTGATTATTTGTGTATACTCAGATTGTAATTAAAGTTGATTAAAAATGTCTTTTGAGGTTAAGTAAAGCTAAAAAAAAATTTCTTTTAAATTGATTTTTTCTGCAAATTTGTTTTTAAAAAATAAGCTTGAGAGTAAAAAAATTAATTTTATCACTAAAATTCTGATATGAATATTTTAGGGTGGCATGTAAAAATAAAAAAAATTTTTTTGTCTTTTTACGGTTATTAAATATTTTTCCAGGTCAATAAAATTAAAACACTCAAACTTTAATATCTGAAGAATTTTCAAATTAAAGTATTAAGTACAAATATCATTCAAATATTTTTTTTTAATATTTCAAAAAAACAGGGTGATTTAAAGTACTGAAAATGAAAAATGATAAGTAAAAATATGAATTTTTTCCCCATCTTCTAGTCAGTCTTTTGGGGCCCTAATCGGGTGCTGGCTAGTCCGTTTTGACCGAAAAATTTCGCAATTTTCAAACCCAAATATCTTTCTGTACATTTCGAAAAACAGTCAGGGTGCCTAAAGGTAACAACAATTAAAAATTAACATGAAAAAAATAAAATTTTTGTTCTTATCATCTAGTCAGTCTTTTCAGGCCCTAATCGGGTGCTGGCTAACTCGACATACTTGAATATTTTTTAAGTATCGGGTGTAAATATTTTTTTTCACATTTCTAACAATACAGTGTGCTTTAAAATACCAAAAACAAAAAATGATGAGGAAAAATATGAATTTTCTTCTACATTAACTAATCAGTCCTTTCAGGTCCTAATGTGGCGCTGGCTAGTCCATCACGATATACAAATTTTTCAAGCTTAAAAAATAAATATATTTTACACATTTAAAAAAATAATTATGTACTTAAAAGTTTAAGAAATAAAAAGTGAACATTTGAAAAATGCATTTTTTTCTCATCATCTAGTCAGTCTCTTTGGGCCCTAATCAGGTACTGGCAAACTCGACATACCAAACATTTTTTAGGTGTTTCATTCAAATATTTGTTTGTACATTTCCAAACAGAGTCAAGGTTGTCAAAGAATCAAAAATAAAAAATGAACATAAAAAAAGGAATTTGTTTCCTTATCATCTAGTCAGTCCTTTGGGGCCCTAATCGGGCGCTGGCTAGTCCATTATGACCAAAAAACTTCTCAAGTATCAAACCCAAATATTTTTTTGCACATTTCTCAAAATAGCCAGGGTCTTTTTAAGTACCAAAAATTAAAAATGAACATAAAAAATGAATTTTTTTTCCTCATGATCTAGTCAGTCTCTTTGGGCTCTAATCTGGTGCTGGCTAACTGGACATACTAAAAATTTTTAAGTGTCTTATTTAAAAATTTGTTTGTACATTTCCAAAAAGAGGCAAGATTGTCAAAAGTATCAAAAATGAAAAATTAACATTTAAATATGAATTTTTCCCCTCGTCATCTAGTTAGTCCTTTGGGGTCCTGATCGGGTGCTGGTTAGTCTATTATGACCAAAAAACTTCTCACGTATGAAACCCAAATATCTTTTTGCAAATCTTTAAAAATAGCCAGGGCTTTTGAATGTACCAGAAATAAAAAATAAATATAAAAAAATGATTTTTTCTTTATTCATCTAGTTAGTCTCTTGGGGCCTTAATCGGAAGCTGGCTAGCCCCACAGGACCAAAAAATTTGAAGTGTCTTATTCAAATATTTTTGTGCACATTTTTAAAAATATACAGGGTTTTTAAAAGTAGCGCTATGATAGACCACTTTGCCAGCACCACATCATCAGTTAGGACGGTCTATCCTGGACCCGAATAGTTCCCCGATAATTTCCTGCACGAAAATTTGCAATTGAATTTATGAAAATCATTATGAGAATGCCACAAATAATTATCAGGTATCTATTATACATTATACAAAAAAACCTGCCCGGTGTTCGTTAAAGCCCAAAGAGTTTTAACGAAAGAGAATTCACAATCACCAATTATAGTTGCCAATCCTTTGACTTTCAATTTTCAGCGGTTAAATGATGAAAATGTAAAAATCACTATACTTTTTACCCTTAAAAATTAACAAAATTATGAAACGGTTAAGCTTGAAAGTTTAATTATTCTAGAATCGTTAAAAAATAATATGATTTGTAAATGAAAACTTTCAAAATTAATGATTTCAAAGTTAAAGCTTTAAAAATTAAACAATCCCAGATTTCGTTTAAAATTGAAGTATTTTTAGTGAGAATGAATCAAGTAGATTATTATAGTTAATTCTTTAATTCAGAATAAAGCCTGAATTTAAAATAATTTTTTATCACTTTTATTTTTCTTAAATTTTTCACTGCTTGAAAAAAACACGAATGAAGAGATAAGAACAGCTAATATTGAAGTGCCCTTTCATTAAAAAAAAAAAAATGGGAAGCTGTGATTTTTATATACTATGCTGGAAGCTCTCAGCGTTATTGGATTGACTTTGAAAGCTTCTCATACTTCTTTTAAATACAATTACAGGCACTCACATCAAATAATTTTTTTTGTGGGTGACTCTGAACCAATCTATTTAGATTATTAAATTTTTTTTTAGACTGCTCATTTTCAAAAGAATCTTTTTACAAGAAATTTCATTAAAAAGATTTCTGTCAAGAAATTGAGGTAAAATTGACTTTTTCCTTTTTTTCTCTCTCTTTTTTCATTTCGTATTTTTTGTCTTTGATAAATTCTTTAATAAAATCTTTTAAAATTAAGCGTTAAAGCATCGACAACTGTAATTGAGTGATTGTGAATTCTCTTTTGTTAAAGCTCCTTTGCCTTTAACGAAAATCGGTCAAATTTTTTTTTGCATAATATGAGTTTTTATATAAAGTTAATTAATATAAATATAAAGTGAATATTTGCAAAATTGTTTAACAATAACAGCTATTCATACATTATGTAATGCACAGACATAAATATAAATAAATTTTACGCGAATGACTGATTTCTTCATTCATTATTCATTCTCGACTTTCATTTGACTGCAACCATTGTGAAATGAAAAAAACGTTTAGCACTTAAAAGTTCCCTCAAAATGCACATAAAGTTCGTAATGTGCGTAAAAAGATATAACTTATAAGATAATAGACACCAACTGAATATTTAAAAATTAATTAGTCTTTTTAGCGATACCTTTAAATTTTTTCATATAGCACAAAATAATTGAATTACGAACCAAAACATTAAATAATTTTAATTAATTAATGTTTAAAATGTGTAAATTAAATAATTTAACTAAAAAAGACGAATTTTTAAAAATTAAAAATTAAATTTTAATCAAACCAATTGCATTAACAACCAAGTAGTTAACCAAAATAGATCAATTTTTAACAAAACAGCTGGATTTTAAACAAAAAAGATGATTTCAACAAAATTGTTGAATTTTCAACAAAATTAAATTTATTTATTTTTAACATAACACTTGGATTTTTAACTAAATTAATGTTAAACGTGAAAATTTAATATTAAGAAACAAAGTTTATTTTCAATCAAGAAAGAATTTTCAGTTTCCAAAGTCAGTTTTGAATAAAAAATTTTTAAATTAAATTGCCCTTTCAACAGAATCAGTTTTAAGCTAAGAAATTTGCATTTAAATTTCCAACTTAAAAATCGACTTTTCAGCAGCAAATTTTTTTAAACAAAATAGTTGAATTTCCAAAAATTAATTAATTTCTAAATAAAATAATTAAATATTTATGCAAAAAGGCAATTTTGTAAGGACAAAGTTAAATTTATAACACGCAAAGGATTTTTTAAACAAAAAAGTTAATTTTTAACAAGAAAGAATTTTCAATTGAAAATATCGTTTCAAACCTAAAATTTAAAAATTAAATTTTCAGTTTGAAAAATGACTTTTAAGCAGAACATTTTTTGAAAAGAATAGTGGAATTTACAACAAAATTTAATAATTTTCAATAAAACAATCGAATATTCAAGTAAAAGAGACGATTTTTTTAGAAGAAAGTTGAGTTTTTAACCCAAAAATAATTTTTCAACAAAAAAAATTTAATTTTTAACCAAGAAAGAAATTAAAATTAAAATTATTAGTTTTAAACCAAAATTTTAAAATTAAATTTCCAGCTGAAAAAATTTATTTTAAATAAAAAAAATTTTTACCAGTTCAGTTCAAGGATAAATTTTCAATCTAGAAATATAGGTTTTCAACCATAAAAATTAATTTTTAATGCAAAAGGATGAATTTTTAACAAAATACTTAAATTTTCAACATAAAAAAAACGATGACTTCAACAAAACAGTTAAACTTCTTACAAAATTAATTAATTTTTTTAATAACACTTGAATTTTCAACTAAATTAATTCTCTTTAAACGTAATAGTTATATTTTCAACTAAATTAATTAATTTTTAACAAAATAATTAAATAATTAATCCAAAATAAAATTTTTACATAAAAAAGTTGATTCTGACCCAAAAAAGGATTTTTAACAAAAAAAGTCAATATTAAATCAAAAAAGAGTTTTCAGTTAAAAATTTTTTTTTTTAATTTAATTTCCAGTTAAAAAATGACTTTTTAACAAACAATTTTGTTAACAGAATAGCTGAATTCTCAAATATATAAATTAATTTTTAGCAAAATAATTAAATATTTAAGCCAAAAAGAAGAATTTTTTCGAACAAAGTTGAATTTTTAACATAAAAATTCATTCTTTACCAAGAAAGAATTTTGAATTCAAATTATCATTTTTTAAGAAAAATTTAAAAATTAAATTTCCAGCTCCAAAAATTTATAACAAAAAAAAAATTTTTACCGGTTCAGTTCATAAAGAAAAGACTAATTTTTAATAAAATAGTTCAATCCTCAACTGAGTAGATGGATGTTTAACTGACAAAGATAAATTTTCAATCTAGAAATATAACATTTCAAACACAAAAAATTTATTTCTAGTCTAAAAGGACGAATTTTTAACAAAATAATTAAATTTTAAGCAAAAAAAAAGATGACTTCAACAAAACAGTTAAACTTTTCACAAAATTATTTAATTTTTTCAATAATAGTTGAATGTTCAACCAAATTAATTAATTTTATAAGTGAGAGCTAAATTTTCAACTAAATTGATTTTTAACAAAATAATTAAATAATTAACCCAAAATAAAATCTTTTTGGAAAAAAGTTGATTTTGATCCGAAAAAGGATTTTTAACAAATAAAGTCCATTTGAAACCAAAAAAGAGTTTTTAATTAAAAATATCTTTTTTAAAAATAAATTTTCAGTTGAAAAAATGGCTGTTTAAGAGCAAATTTTTTTAACAGAATAGCTGAATTCTCAAATATATCAATTGATTTTTGGCAAAATAATTAAATATTTAAGCCGAAAAGCAGACTTTTTACGAACAAAGTATAATTTTTCACAAAAAAATTCATTCTTTACAAAGAAAGAATTTTAAATTAAAATTATCAGTTGTTCCGAAAAATCTTAAAATTAAATTACCAGCTAAAAAACTTATTACAAAAAAAAAAAATTTCTATCAGTTTAGCTCATAAAAAAAGACTAATTTTTAATAAAATAGTTCAATCCTCAACAGAGTAGATGGATTTTCAACTAACAAAGATAAATTTTAAATCTAGAAATATAACTTTTCAACAAAATTCATTTTCAATCCAAAAGGACGAATTTTTAACAAAATAATTAAATTTTCAACAAGATAAATGACTTCAACAAATTTGTGACTGAATAGTTGAATTTTTATCTAAAAAATATAATTTTTCAACTAAAAAAGAAATCGTTATAATTTCATCTCTAAAAATTATTTTTTAACAGAAAAAAAACAATTTTCCTTATCAAAGAAGAATTTTTTAAAAATTAACTTTTTTTTTAACCAAACAATTGAATTATTAATTTAATATTTAAACAGTTTAAAAAGGAACCCATTTTTAACGGAAACAAAAAAAAAATAAAAAAATAAGCTATTAAAAAAAATAGAATTGTTAAATATTTAGTTTAAAAAATTACTTTTTGAAAAAAAGAAGAAATTTGTACATGTAAAATTTAATGAAAAAAGACAAATTTCAAACAAAATAATTAAATCATTAGAAAAAATTAACAAAGAAAATTAATTTGCTGTTAAAAAAGATAAATTTTCAACAAAATAGTTGAATCCTCGCCCGAAAAACTACATCTTAAAGAAAAATAATATTAATTTTCAACAACAACAAAATATTAATTTTTAACCAAAAAGGTGAATACAGATTTTTTAAAAAGAGTTGCATTTTCAACTCAAACAGTTGAATTTTCAACTAGCAAAAATAATTTTTCAATCAGAAGTGGAATCGTTAAATATTCATCTTCAAAAATTAATTTGCATGAAAAAACGAATTTTTAATAAAAAAGACAAAATTTCACGAAAGTGAAATAATTTTTAATCCAAAAGAAAGATTTTCAACAAAATAGTTGAATATTCGACCAAAAAATGTGATTTTAACAAAATAGTTTAATTTTCAACAAAATTGATTACCTTTCAACAACAGTTTATTTTTTTAACAAAAAAAAAAGGTATTTTCAACTAAGAAACAGGAATTTAAAACTAGAAAATATCAGTCTTTAACTAAAAATAGAATATTTAAATTAACAGTTTACAAAATTAATTTTTAACAAAAAAAAAAAACAAATTTTAAACCAGTTGAATTTTAAGAAAGTAGTTGAATCCTGGACTATAAGGATGAATTTTCAAAAACAGGATAAATTTTCCACCCAAAAAGACAAATTTTCAAAAAAAGGTCAAATTTTTGAACTTAATTGATGAATTTTCAACTTATAAAGTATACATTTTCAAGCAAAAATGGAATAATTAAATTTTCAGATAGAAAATAAATTTTCAGGAACCAAAAAAACGAATATTGTACGGAAGAGGTGAATTTTTAACAAATTAGTTGAACTTTCAACAAAGTGGTTTGATTTTGAACCAAAAAAGAAGAATTTTCAGCAAAAAATTTAAATTTTTAACAAAACTGTTGAATTTTGAAACAAAAAGGATAATTTTTCAACAAAATAAGATAATTTTTCACTAAAAAGTGCAATCTTAAAATAAATATTTTAATCTCTAGTCAAATATTTGAATTTTCAAATAATTGATTTAAAAAAACGAATAGTTATTGTCAGAACAGTTGCAGTTTTAACAAAAAAGGATAAATTTTTAATCAGGAAGATTAATTTTCTACAAGAAAAGATGAATTTGCAACAAAATACATAAAATTGAATTTATGAAATATCAATATTTATTTAAAAATATCAATTCCTAACGAAAATGGAATAGTAAAATTTTGATATGAAAAAGGTCATTTTCAACAAACAAAAAAAAAACGATTTTTCAACAAAATAGTTTGAATTTTAACGAGAGAGGTCAATTTTGAAATAAACTAATGAATCTTTAATAAAATTTCGGCAAGAGTTTAAAATTAAATAAAATAGTCGATTTTTTGACTAAAGAGATGGTTTCTTTTAATTTAGAAGATTAATTTTCTACCAAGAAAAACTAATTTTGAACGAAACATAACACACAATTTATCAAGTAAATAGTTAAATTCATAACTGAAAAAATTAATTTTCAACCACAAATAAAAAGAATTTTTTAACAAATAGTAAAATTTTCAACCAAAGAAATGAATCTTCAATAAAAGAATAAAGAAATGAGTTCAAACAAAATAGTTTAATTTTTAACGAAAGAAATAAATTTTCAGCAAAGAAATGAATTTGAATTAACTTAGTTCAACAATATAAGTTTTTAACCAAAACTAGATAAGTATAATTTTTAGGTAAAAAGATTAATTTTCAGCTATAAAATGAATCGAATTTTTAACAAAAATGTAACATTTTTAAACAAAAAAATTAATTTTCAATTAAGCAGTTCAACCCTCAACCAAGTAGTTGAATTTTCGACTAAAAATACGATAGTACACTTTTCAAGTTTTCAACGAAAAAAAAATTAACTTTTAATTAAAAATAGTTGGATTCTTTTTATTGTCTTCTATTCTTTCGGTTCGCATTCAAGCGAAAAAAATGACAAAAAGGGGAAAACGTAGATTAAAAGAAACAGAATTGTTTAGAAAAAGGAAGAATAGGAAAAATATGCTAAAGTTTAAAATATGTTTTCAAATATATACTACGCACTTGACTTTCTGTCCATGAATGTTTTTAAAGACAAATTTACCAGGAAACGGAAATAAATAATTACGTATCACGCAACAACTTATTACCTAAGAAAACATTTTTCGTGAGGATTCATCACAAGTTTTCAAAGATTTAAATAATTAAATATTTAAGGCATTTTCAAATTTTTTATTATTTTTATTTACGAAAGGGAAAAATGAAAAGCAGAAAGGGAAAAATAAGAAACGAATAAATGGAAGAGGGGAAAAGAAAGGGAAAATAAAAAGGGGAAAGAGGAAAAGGAGAAAAGAAAAATAATAAAGAGGGAATAGCAAAGGGGAAAACGGAAAAGGAAAAAGGAAAAAAGGAACAGGAAAAGGGAAAATGGGAACGAAGAAAATGGAAATAAGAAAGAGAAGAAACGGGAAAAAGGTAAGGGAAAATAACAAAGAAAGAATGGAGAAGGGGAAAAGGCGAAAGAGGAAATAAAGGAAACGGAAAAGAGCAAAGGGGAAGGAGGAAGGAAAAAAAGAAAATGGATAAAGGGAAAGAGAGGAAAATGAAAAGGGGAAAGTAGAAAGGGAAAAATGAATAAAAGAAAAATATAAAAAGGGAAAGGAGAGAATGAAAAACGTGAAAAAGGGAAAGAAGAACATGGAAATGGAAAAAAAGAAAAGGGAAAATAAAAAAAAAGGAAACAGAGGAAAATGTAAGGTGAAAAAGGGAAAAACAAAAAAGGAGAAAAGGGAACATAAAAAGGGGAAAAAGGAAAAGGGAAATGGGAAAATGTGAAAAGGGAGACGGTGGAAATGAAAAAGGGAAAAGTGAAAAATGGTGAATTAAAAAGTGGGAAAATGAAAAAGGGAAAAGAGGAAAGGGGAAAGAGGGGAAAAGAGGACAGGAAGAAAAGGGAAAATAAAAAGAGAAAAGGGAAAAAGGTGAAGATAAAGAAAAAAAAGTGAAAGGAGAAAAGAAAGGGGGTAATGAAGAAGGGAAAACAGAAAAGGGAAAAAGAAAAAAAAGGAACAGGAAGAGGGAAAATGAAAATAAGAAAAACAAAAAAGAGAAAAAGGGGGAAAAGTTGAAATAAAAGAAAGAAAAGGAAAGAGAAAAGAGAAAAGGGATAAGGGGAACGTAAAAAAAGGAGAGGAAAAAAGGGAACGAGAATATGAAAAAAGGAAAAAGAAAAAGTAAAAATGGGAAACGAGAAACTGGAAAAGAGAAAAAGAAAGAAGAGGCGAAGGAGGAAGGCAAAGGGTAAAAAGCGGAAAGAGGTAGAGGAAAAGACGGTAAGAGGAAAAAGGAAAGCGGAGAATAAAAAAGAGAAAAATAAAAAAAGGAAAAAAAGGGTAAAATGGAAAATGAAAGAAAAGAACAGGGGAAAATAAGAGTTAAAAAATTGGAAAAGGGAAAAAGGAAAAAGAAAAAAAGGGAAAAAGGAGCAAACGGGAAAACGGAAAAGGGAAAAAGGAAAATATAAAATAGGAAAATGCGGAAAGGGGGAAGAAGAAAATGGAAAAAGGGAATAGAAAAAAGGGAAAAGAAGAAAAAGGTAAAAAAGAAATGGAAGAGGGTAAAAGGAAAAGCGAAAAAGGAAAACAGGAAAATGGAAAAGGTTGAAAGGGAAGAGGAGAAAAAGAAAAGAGGAAAGGGAAAATGGAAAGGAAGAAAATGGAAAAGAGAGAAAGGAAGAAAATACACGGGAAAAAGGGAAAGGTGAAAAAAAAAATGGAGAAGAGAAAAAGGGAGAAAGAGCAGGGGGAAGAGGGGTAGATGGAATGATGAAATAGGTAATGGAAAAAAGGAAAAGAAAAAGGGGGAAGTGGAAAGGAGAAAATGAAAAATAAATCAAAAAAGGCAATGAGGGAAAGAAAAAAGCGAAACGGAAAAAAGGGGGAAAATTAAAAAAAGGGTACAGAGGAAAATGTCAAGTGGAAAAGTGGGAAAGGAAAAATGTAAAAGGGCAAAAAGGAGAAGGGGAAAGGGGGAAAACGTGGAAAAGAAATTTGTGTAAATAAGAAAAGGGAAAAGAAGTAAGTACGAAATAAGAAAATGAAAAAAGAGAAGCAGAAAAAGAAAAAGGTAAAAAGAAAAAGAGAAGAAGAAAAGGGGGAAAGTAAAATTGGAAAGGGCAATATGGAAAAGAAGAAGGGCTTAAAGTGAGAGAAGAGAATGAACAAGAGAAAAAGGGGCAAGGGAAAAAGGTAAATGTTTAAAGGCAAAATAGGTAAAGAGGTAGAGAGGAAGAGGAAAAAAGGAAAGGGGATACTAAAAAAGGGAAAAATGAAAAAGGGGAAACAGGAAAAAAGAAGGGGAAAAGGAAAAATAAAAAAAGGGAACAGGGGAAAATCTGAAATGGGAAAGTAGAAAATGGAAATAGCAAAAAATAAAAAGGGGAAGAAGAAAATTAGAAATGGAGAAAATATGAAAAGGGAAAGGAGATAATAGAAAAGGAGAAAGAGGATAGAATGAAAGGGATAAATGGAAAAAGGAAAATGGCAAAGGGAAAAAGGAAAAGGCGAAAAGGGGAGAAAGGAAAGGGGGAAAGGAAAATGGGAACAGGAAACAGGGAAATAGTTAAAATAGGAAAAAGGAAAGGGTAAAGAGGAAAAGGAAAAAGAGGAAAAGTGTGAGGGAAAAGGGAAAAGGGTTACGGGGAAAGGGGAAAGTAAGAGAACAGGGATATTTCTGGATCCAGACCCTGCACGTTCGTGTGGTCGGAATAGGGGGAAGTAGGAAGTGGGGAAGCGAAAAATGGAAAAAAAGAGGAAAAAGCAGAAGAAAAAGGAAATGGAAAAAGTGAAATTAAAAGGGCAATATCAAAAAGGAGAAGGGGTTAAAGGGGAATGGGAAAATGGAAAAGAGAAAAGGGGCAAGGGAGAAGGGGAAAGGTTAAAAGGCAAGAGTGGTAAAGAGATAGAGGGGAAGAGGGAAAAAGGAAAAAGTGAAAAGGGATAATTAAAACAGAAAAAGAAAAAAAGAAAAAAGGAGAAAGGGAAAAGGAAGGGTATAAGAAAAAATGAAAAATGGGAACAAGGGAAAATGTAAAAAGGGAAATTTGAAAATAAAAAAAAGGATAAGGGGAAAATAGAAATAGGGAAAAAGAAAAAGGGGAAAAAGTAAAAGGGGAAATTCGAAAAATATGTAAAGGAAAAAAAGACAATAGAAAAGGGGAAAGGGGAGAGGAAGAAAGAAGAAAATGGAAAATTGCAAAGGGAAAAAAGAAAAGGCGAAAAGGGAAAAAAGGGAAGGGGAGAAGGAAAATATGAACAGGTAAGAGAGGAATAGTTGAAAATAGGAAAGGGGAAATGGAAAAGGGAGAAAGGGTAGGGGAAAAGGGGAAAGGGTAAGGGAAAAGGGGAAAAGTAAGAAAACAGGGAGATTTCTCGATCCAGACTGCAAAAATTTCAATAATTGCATTTTTTACTCCAAAAGATAAGCAAATTGATGAATTAAATTGTAGTTCTGCCATTTGCTGATTTGAGTGCAAACAAATAATAGAGTTTTGAAACAATAGGGTTCATCAATTTGATGTAACGTTGATAACTAAACCTGCAAGCAATTGAATTTAATTGATATAATGTGATTCTGTTTCCATTCGAATCTAATGATTTAATAGCAGTGAAATTTCTGCTATTGTCTCTTACATTCAGTGCTACATTCATTGCAAGCTGCAAATTATCATATTTTCGGCATATAATTCCCCGCATATCTATTATAGAGATTATTTTCCACTCAGATATAATTTCGCTTCATTTATAATCGGTTAATTAATTAATTTTTGCTTCCATATAGAGGAAGCTTTATTAGTAGATGACTGATATTTCAAAGAAAAATGCTTTTTATTGCATTTATTTACGACAAAACTCTTATATTTTCGAAAAAATATAATTGTCTTAAAAAATAAACGAATTATTAATAAAATTATTAAATTTTCAACAAAACAGTTGAATTTTGAACCAAATCATTAAATTTTCAAAAAATGGTTGAATTTTTAATTAAATAATTAACTTTCAATTAGAAAAATTGAATTTTTTAACTAAATAATTAAATTTCCAACAAAATAGTTATGTTTTAAACAAAATAATTAAATTTTCAACTAAATGATGAATCTTTAAAAACAAAAATAATTTTCCAGTAAAGAAGTTTAACTTCCCAAAAAGGAGAATTTTTAATGAAAAAATATTAATTTTTATTATTTGATATTTTAAACAAAAAAAGAATATCATTTTAAATAAAAAATAGTCGACTTTAACCAAAAGGATGAATTCTCAAAGAAGAACGTAATAGTTAATTCTTCAGCCTAAAAAGATTATAATTTCAAAATTTCTACAAAAAAACATAAATTAAAAAAAAATTTTAATGTTCAACTAAAAAAAATTTTTCGTCACAAGATAAAAACATTTCAACTTATTTGTTAAATTTTTAAACAAAAATGCCAATTTTGTACCAAAAAGTTAGATTTTCAGCACGAGTTGAAGAAAACTTAATTTTCAACTTGACAGTTACATTTTTAATTCGAAACAATCAATTTCCAACCAAAAGCGGAATTGTTAAATTTGCAATTAAAAAATTAATGTTCAACCAATAAAAAAAATTAAATTCTCGACAAAATATTTAAATTTTTATTCAAGAAGATTAATTTTTCTACCAAAAAAAAGGTGAATTTACAACAAAATACATAAATTTTTAACCAAATTGTTGAATATTTAATTAAATAATTAAATTTGTAACATTTTATAATAGTAAAAATTTCGAAAATTTGCAGCGTCATTAAATTAAGCACTTTATAATATTTAAAAACTCGTTTTTCATAGTAAAAATTTTTTTTCTTAATATAATTTAAAGTTGATGCGAGAATATAAAAGTTTCCTTGGTTGGAGACGAATCGATTGACTTATTTATGATATTAATAAATTTTTTTAAAGAGTAAGGAAATTATGGTAATTTATTTTATATAAAAAACAATTTTTATAGTAAAAATTTTCTTATTTTCATAATTTGAAGTTGATGCAAGAATAGAAAAAATGTCCTGATCAAGACAAATTGATTAAGATATAGTATTGATACATTATATTGAAGAGTAAGGAAGCCATGGTAACGCATCATTAAAAAAGGCGGTTTTTTACAGTAAACATTTTTTTATAACCTGATG
>JAUELO010164522.1:0-16719 GCA_032357855.1 Amphibolips quercusostensackenii | reverse complement strand
GGGGGCACGCTGAAAACCACGGTTGATAATGGTTGGGGGAGGGGGATCAGTAAAAGTAACCTAACTTAGATAACATTTATTACGTTTCCTGATGATTCTTTAGAGCCGCAGGAGTTTTAACTAAAGAGAATTCACAATCATCATAGGACATTTGTCGATGCTTTGACCTTCAATTTTAAAAGTCCAAAACGACATAAGGTGCGAAAAAAAATTAATAGACAAACATGTTTCACTCAAAAAAGGTCTAGAAACTATTTTATTAATTATTTTTTGGTGAGATGCGTATATTTTTGTTGTGTTTGAATCATGAAAAGTGCCATTGAAAATGAACAAATTAATTTTTTGGAAAAATTTAACAAGGTGTAATAAAATTTTAATTAACTTAATTGATTTTTTACAGGATGCGCATTTTTTTTTAATTATAACAACAAGATAATAAAAATATATCTGCTTCAATATCAATGCATATTATGAATTTTAATAATATAAATTTATTGAAATAATAATTTTTTTAGGGTAGCTGAGAATAAAAATTAATGCAAAATAGATTACAAATATTAAAGTAATCATGAAAAATATAATTTATAATTTATTTTGCAATATCTGAACGATCAGTCCCAGACCGAGAAGAGTTCGCACCTTGGACAAAATCGTGTGCGAAACACGAGGTGCGTGATGAGAATGTGTTCGTTAAAGCTCAAGGAGCTTTAACGAAAGAGAATTCACAATCACCATATGGAAGTTTTCGATGCTTTAACCTTTAAATTTAAAAGGTATGTGCACAAATGTGGAGAAAGTACCAAGACCGAACGCGCAAGGCAAGGTAAATATATTATCGGGCGCAAAGCGTGAAATCGAACAGACGCGCGCTAAAACTTGCGAATAATACGATTTTTTGTTCTCGACTTATCTCCTTGGTTGAAAATTTAACTAAATATTCCATTTTTAAAAAATTAATCTTCTAGATTAAAAAATCATGTTTCAACAATTTTGTTGAAAATTAATGTATTTTATTGAAAACTCGTTTGTTTTGGTAGAAAATTTATCTGCTTGCTGGAAAAGTCATCTTTCTCGTTAAAAATTTAACTATTTGGTGAAATGTTGAATCAGTTTGTTGAAAATAAATTTTTTTCAAGATTCTCCTCCTGGGTTAAAAATTTAACTATTTCGTTTTTAAAAAATTGGAAATTACAAATTTGTTATTTGTTATCGAAATCAATCAATTTAAAATAATTCAGGCGAATGAAATTCAGTTTTTTAAATCCAAAGAATTCCATTAAGTTCAAATAAATGTTTGTAAAAAGAATTATCGAATACGAATCGCATAAAATGCATAAAAATTAAGAGCAAATTTGAAAGTTTTCAGGTTGAAATAAAAAAGGAAATTTAATTTTAAAAAACGCATGGAATTCAGTGGATTTCATAGAAATTTCAAAAAATTTAGGACAAATTCAAAAGAATTCAGAGGAATTTAAAAGAAATTAAAGAAATTCAAAAGAATTTGAAAAAATTTAAAGACTTCAAAGAAATGCAAAACAATTCAAAGGAATTCCAAAGAATTCAGATAAATTCAAATAAATTTAAAGAAACTCAAATACTTCAAAGAAATGCGAAACAATTTAAAGGAATTCAAAAGAATTCACAGAAATTGAAAAGGATTTAAAAAAAGTATATCAAAATAAACATAATATAAAATCAATAATGATAAAATGTGATATAAAGAATAAATATAATATAATAAAAAACAATTCAAGGGAATCCAAAAAAATTCAACAGAATTTCAAGGAATGAAAAAAATTCAAAACAAAGCAAAATAATTAATAGCAAATAAAAAAGTTTTCAAAGAAATTAGGAAGAAATCAAAGAAATTGATAAAAATCCAAAGAAATTTTAAAAAATTTGAAAGAAAGCATAAGAAATTGAAAAAAATTTAAAAGAATTTAAAGGAAAGCAAAAAAGTTCTAAGAAATTGAAAAAAAATGAAAGCAGTATTATAAAATAATAAATATAATATAACTGAAAATAATTAAAAAGAATTAAATAGGGTTTAGAGCAATTAAAAAAAAATCGAAAAAAAGCAAAAAATTCAAAGAAAAGTAAAAAAATGAAACAAAAACATTTCAAGGAATTCGCAAGAATTCAAAAGAATTCAAAGGAGAGTAATAAAGTTCAAATAAATTAAAAAGAATTCTAAAAAAGTAGTATGGTACAATGAAAAATATAACATAATATAATAGAAAACAATTCAAAGAAATTTTTAACGAATTCAACAGAAATTAAAGGAATTGAAAAAAATCAAGTGACTTCAAAATAATTTTTAAAAATACAAAAGAATTTTTAAAAAAATTAAAAGAATTTAAAAAAATTATATAATATAATGATAAATATAATAAAAAACAATTCAAAGAAATCCAAAACAATTCAAAAGAATTCAAAAGAATTCGAAGGCATTACAAAAAATTTTTTCATCTAAGGGCCTTCAAAAGAATTCAAAGGAAAGCAAAAGAATTGAAAGAAAAGCAAGAGAATTTTTTTGAAAATTCAAAATAATTCAGAGAAATTAAAAAGAGCTTAGAAACAGTTTATTAAAATAAACATAATGCAAAATAAATAATGATAAAATGTGATATAAAAAAGAAGTATATCAAAAAGGAATCAAAAAGAATTCAACAGAATTAAAAGGAATGAATAAGGATTTTAAAAAATTCAACATAATTAAAAAGAAAGCAAAAGGATTCAAAAATATTTGAAATAATTCAAAGAAATGCAAATCAGTTCAAAAGAATTTAAAAGAATTTAGAAGAAATCAAAGGAATTTGAAAGAATTCAAAGAAAAGCAATATAATTTAAAGAAATTAAAAAGAATTCAAAAAAATGTCAAACACTTCAAGGGAATTTAAAAGATTTCGAAAAAATTAAAAAACAATTTTTAAAAATTTAAGGGACTTCAAAAGAATTCGAAAGAATTCAAAGAAATTAAAAAGAATTTTAAAATACAATATAATATTGATATTAAGTAATGATACATTATTAATAAATATAATATAATAAAAGACAATTCAAAGAAAATCAAAAGAATTCATCTGAATTCAAGTAAATTCAAAAGAATTCAAAGGAATTCAAAAGAAGGCAAAAAATTTAATGAAATTAAAAGGAATTCAGAGAAATGCATGACTAGTCAATAGAATTCAAAAGAATTCAAAGGAATGAAAAAAAATTTTAAAAATTCAAGGGACTTCAAAAGAATTTGAAATAATTTAATAAAATACAGAAATACGTATAGACCTGAATTTAAAAGTGGTTACCCCATCGGTTCTCTCTTTAATTTAGTAAAAGAAAAATTACTAAAATTATCTTTTTGGTTAAAAAGAAACAACAAAACTTTATACTTTCCCTTTTCCATTTCCCTTCTTTTTTCTCTATTATTAAATAAATAGGGAAATGAATAAGGGGAAAAGGGAAACCAGAAGGGGCAAGGGGGAAGGGAAAAAACCGAGAAAAGGGAAAGGTAAAGGGGAAATCAGAAACAATAAAGGGGAAAGGTAAACTAAAAAGGGGAAAGGGTAAAAGGGAAACAAGAAAGAGGTAAGGGAAATGGGAAACCAGAAAGGAGAAAGGGGAAAGAGAGAAAGGGAACCAGAAAGTGGAAAGGGGGAAGGGAAAATGAGAAACCATAAAGTGGAAATGGAAGTCAGAAAAGTGAAAGGGGGAAAAAGAAACAAGAAAAAGAAACCAGAAAGAGGTAAGGGGATAAGGAAGCCAGAAAGAGGTAAGGGAAAAGGAAAACCAGAAAGGGGAAAGGGGAAAAGGGAACCAGAAAGGGGAAAGGGATAATCTGATACCATAACGGGGAAAGAGAAATTGAAACCAGAAAGGGGAAAGGAAAACAAGAAAGAAGAACCAGAAAGAGGTGAGGGGAAAGTAAAACCAGAAAGAGGAAAGGAAAAAAGAAACACAAGAAAGGGGAAAGGGGAAACACGAAACAGTAAAGGGAAAGTGAAACCAGAAAGGGAAAAGTGGGAAAGGGAAACAAGAAAGGGGAAGCAGAAAGAGGTAAGGGAAAAGGGGAGCCAGAAAGGGGAAAGGGAGAAAGGAAATCAGAAAGGAGAAAGTGGAAAAGGGAAACAAGAAAGGGAAACCAGTAAGAGGTCAGGGGAAAGGGCAACCAGAAAGTCAAAGGGAGAAAGGAAACCAGAAAGGAGAAAGAGAAAGGGAAACAAGCAAGAGGGAAGGGTAAAGAGGGAAGGGTAAAGAGGAAAAGGGAAAGGGAGAAAATGTAAAAGGGAAACCAAAAAGTAAAAAGTGAGAATCAATCCATCAAAGTTTCACTGCTGCTGTGTGGCCTCACTGTTACACACTGTTTTTTTAATTCTGTCAAAAATCGGGGATCACTTTGACACCTAAATAACACAAAAAGGAGTTAAACAAATTCAAAGGAAAGCAAAATAATTCAAAGAAATTGAAAAAAAATTCAAAGGAAAGCAAAAAAATTCCCAGGAATTAAAAAGAATTCAAAAGAATTCAAAGAAATTAACAAGAAATTCAAAAAATTTGAAGGACTCTAAAAGAACTTAAAGGAATTCAAAAGAAGTAAAAAGATTCCAAAGGAATTAAAACGAATTAAAAAAAATCAAAGAACTTTAAAAGAATACAAAATAATTCAATAAAATTCAAAAAATATGAATAGACCTGAATTCAAATGTGATTACCCTTTCGGTTTTTTCTTCAATTTATCCAAAGTAAATTCACCTAAATGATCTTTTCGTTAAAAAAGAAAACTAAAGTTACTTTATCATGAAAAAGTGACATAAAAGTAATATAAGAGAAAAATTAAAAGTAAAAGAATTCAAAGAAATTGAAAAAATTTTCAAAAACAATATAAATATTAAAAAATGTAATGTACTCTAATGTAATATAAAACAATGCAAAGAAATTTAAAAAAATGAACAGAATGCAAAGAATTTGAAAATAATTCAATGGACTTCAAAAGAATTCAAAAGAAAGCAAAAGAATTTAAAGAAATTAAAAATGTTCAAGGGACTTTAAAAGAATTCAAAGGAAAGCAAAAGAATTCAAAGAATTTAAAAAATTCAAAATAATTCAAAGCAAAGCAAAAGAATTCAAAGAAATGCAATGAAGAAATAAAAAAGAATTCAAAATATAATAATAAATATAATATAATAAAAAACAATTCAAAGGAATTTAAAAGAAAAATAAGGAATGGCAAAACAATTCAAAGGAATTCAAAAGAATTTCAAGAAAGTGAAGAGAATTTTTTTTAATTCAAGGGACTTCAAAAGAATTCAAAATAATTCAATAAAATTCAGAAAAAGGTACAGACTTGAATTCAAATGCGGTTACCCCTTCGTGTTTTTTTTTATTTATTAAATAAAAAACTCACTAAAACGATCTTTTTGTTTCAAACAAACAAAAGTTACTTCATCGTGAAAAAGTGATTTAAAGGTAATTTAAGGCAAAAAAGTACAAGTAAAAAAATTTATTAGCAGCGATTATTTAAATGAAATAATGCTTTTATTCACAAGGCCCGACTTGGGAGACACCTTTATATTTTTGTTTTAATTCTGCCGAAAATCAGAGGTCACTTTGACTCCTAATTAAAATAATCTGATCAAAATAGTTCAAAGAAATTTAAATGAATTAAAAAAAAAGCAAAATAATTCAATGAAATGCAAAACTACTTAATGGAATTCAAAAGAATTGAAAGAAAATTAACAGAATTCCGAAGAATTTAAAAGAATTTAAACAAATTACAGAGAATTCATAGGAATTTAAAGGAATTCAAAGAAAAGGAAAACATTCAAAGAAATTAAAAAGGATTTAATGAAATGCAAAACTACTTATAGGAATTCAAAAGAATTCAAAGAAATTAAAGCAAATTCAAAGGAATTTAAAAGAATTCGAAGTAAAGCAAAGAAATTCAAAGAAATTAAAAGAATTCCAAGGAATTCAAAAGAATTCAAAGTAATTAAAAATAATTCAGAGGAATTAAAAAGAATTTAAAATAATTTAAAAATCAGTAGTTACTTTTACGCCAAAAGAAACACTTTTTAGGGATGCTACTTAAGGAAAAATGGAGATTTTCTGAACCACCCTAGTATACATAAATTGACTCATATACTAAAAAAAAAATCAAATTCATCACCTGGTATATTTTCATCCAGAAAAGTGGATACTTTTTTTATTGCAGGTTTTTTCTTCAAATATGAAGCATACAAGTAAGGTTCATATGGCTTAGAAATTTTTTTTCTCTAATCTGAAGAAACGGATCTGATGTGTGAACCATTGGATGTTCTTTAAAATTATGTTCTTTTTTTGAATTTCGAATTACCACTTTATTATCTGAATTATTTGAGTCAGATAATTCTTCATTTGATTCGAAAAAAAATTCTGTGTCTGTATTTTTCTTTTTGATTAAGATTTCCTGAGATTTTAAAGATTTTTCTAAATTTTCAGAAGAGCCGGGTGGATATCGAGAATTTAATTCCTGAAATTCTTTTTCTGAGTCGAGCAATGTATCGTGAGCAAAAGCTGAAAAAATAAACTTATTTTCAACCCAAAAAAATTTATCTAAAAAAATTATGCTTTTTAACCTACACGATTTTGAAAGTTGATTATTTTTGACTTTGCATTTTTCAATCTTCTTTTTTTTCTTAGAAGGTATATTTAGTTCAGTTTGCAATAATATTTCCAAATTTTCAAATTTGAACTTGAAGAAATTAAAAAAAGTTTAAAGTAGATAAAAAGAAATTAAAAGAATTTAAAAGAATTCAACAGAAGTCATAGCAATTAAAAAAAACTGAAAAAAATGCAAAACAATTAGAAGTAATTCACAAGAATATGAAAAAAGTATAATATAATATATATAATGTATGATAATATAATATATAATATAGATATAATATAATATAATGAAAAACATTTAAAAGAATCTAAAAGTATTTTAAAGAATACAAAGGAAACCAAAAAAAATCAAAGAAATAAGAATCCAAAAAGTATTTCAAAAAATTGAAGTGATTTTAAAGGAATTTAAAGAAAAGCAAAAGAATGCAAAGCAATTTGTAAGAATCCAAAGAAATGCACAAGAATTCAAAGGAAATCAAAAGAATTAAAAGAAATGCAAAACAGTTCAAAGGAATTTATGAGAATATAAAGTAATTAAAAAGAATTTTAAAAAATTCAAGGGACTCTAAAAGAATTCAAAAGAAAGCAAAAGAATTCAAAGAAATTTAAAAGAGTTCAAAATTAGCGAAACTTGAAAAACAATTATTTTTTATAACAAAAATTATAATGAATTTCGAAAAAATTATGTTTTTTCACCTACACAATTTTAAGGGTTGATTATTTTTGGCTTTGGATTTGAAAAAAAAAATTTTCTTAGAAGGTATATTTGTTTCACTTTGGAATAATATTTCAAAATTTTTTTATTTTAATTTAGAGGCATTTAAAAGAATTCAAAGGAACCAAAAAAAATTCTAAGAAATTGAAAATAATTTTTAAAATTCAAGGCGTTTAAAAAAAATTCAAAAAAATTAAAACATTATAATATAATATTATAACAATTATAATATCATGTAATAAAACACAATTTAAAGGGATTCAAAAAAATTCAACAGAATTCGAATGAATTAAAAAATCAAGGGACTTCAAAAAAGTCTGAAAAACACTTATTTTTTAATAACAAAAATTATAATAAATTTCGAAAAAATTATGCTTTTTCACCTACACAATTTTAAGGGTTGATTATTTTTGATTTTACATTTTTCAAACTTCTTTTTTTTAGAAGGTATATTTGGTTCAGTTTGCAATAATATTTCCAAATTTTCAAATTTTAATTCAAAGGAGTTAAAAAAAATTTTAATTAGCTAAAAAGAAATCAAAAGAATTGAAAAAAAATAATTAAAAAAATTCAAGGGACTTTAAAAAAATTCGCAAAGCAGTTCGAAGGAGCTAAAAAGAATTTAAAGAAATTAAAAAGAATTTAAAGAAATGTAAAACAATCAAAAGTAATTCAAAAGAATGTTAAAAAAGTACAATATAATATATATAATGTATGATAATATAATATATAATATAAATATAATATAATATAATAAAAAACATTCAAAAGAATTTAAAAGTATTCAAAGGAACTCAAAGGAAACCAAAAGAATTCAAAGAAATAAGAATTCAAAAAGAATTTTAAAAAATTTAAGAGGTTTTAAAAGAATTTAAAGGAAAGCAAAAGAATGCAGAGCAATTTGTAAGAATTCAAAGGAATGCAAAATAATTCAAAGGAAAGCAAAAGAATTTGAAGAAATGCAAAATAGTTCAAAGAAATATATATAAGAAGTCAAAGGGATTAAAAAAAAAATTTCAAAATTCAAGGGACCCCAAAAGAATTCAAAAGAAAGGAAAAGAATTCAAAGAAATTTAAAAGAGTTTAAAATTAGCAAAACTTGAAAGACACTTATTTTTTAATAACAAAAATTATAATAAATTTCGAAAAAATTATGTTTTTTCACCTACACAATTTTAAGGGTTGATAATTTTTGACTTTGCATTCTTCAAACTTCTTTTTTTTTAGAAGGTATATATGGTTCAGTTTAGAATAATATTACCAAATTTTTCAATTTTATTTCAAGGGCATTCAGAAGAATTCAAAGAAATTAGAAAGAATTCGAAGAAATAAAAAAAAATTTTTTAAATTCAAGGAGTTTCAAAAGAATTGAAAGAAATTAAAACAATTTAAAAAACATTATAATGTAATATAATATAATAATAATTATAATATCATGTAATAAAAAACAATTAAAAGGAATTCAAAAGACTTCAACAGAGTTTAAATCAATGAAAAAAAATCAAGGGACTTTAAAAGAATTTAGAGAAAATTAAAAGAATTTAAAAGAATTAAAAGAATTAAGAAGAATTAAGAAGAATTAAGAAAAACAGTTTAATTAAATAATAAATATAATATAAAAAACAATTCAAAGGAAGTTAAGAGAATTCAACTGAATTCAAAGGAATTAAATGAAATTCAAAGTAGTTCAAAAGAATTTAAATAAAAGCAAAAGAATTCAAATAAATGTAAAAGAATGCAAAGGAATTCAAAAGGATTCAAAGAAAATAAACAGAATTTATAGAAATTCACAAAGAATTTAAAAGAATTCGAAGAAAGTAAGAAATTTTTTTTTTTAATACGATATAATAATTAACATAATATAATATGATGAAAAAAAAACAATTTAAATGAATGCAAACAAATTTAACAGAATTCAAAAAAATTACAAAAAATGAAATTCAAAAAAGGATTTCAAAAGTATCCAACAGAATTGAAAGGAATTAAAATAAATGCAAAATAGTTCTAAAGAAAGCAAAATAATTCAAAGGAATTTAATAGAATTAAAAGGAATTAAAAAGAATGTTTAAGAAATTCAAAGAACTTAAAAAAAATTCAAAGGAAAGCAAAGGAATTTAAAATCTTTCTTAAGAATTCAAAGTAAGTAAACGCTGGAAAAATAAACTTATTTTTTAATGAAAAAAAATTATTAAAACTCGAAAAAATTATGTTTTTTAACCCACACAATTTTAAGGGTTGATTATTTTTGAATTTGTATTTTTTTATCTCGTTTTTTCTTAGAAGGTATATTTAGTGCAGTTTGCAATAATATTTTCAAATTTTTAAATTTTAATTTAAAGGGATTCAAAAGAATTTAAATGAATCAAAAAAATTTAATTGAAGGGACTTCAAAAGAAGTCATAGCAAGGCAACAGAATTTAAAGAAATTAAATACATTTTTGAACAACATTTTATAATAAATTTAAAGAAATTCAAAAGAATTCAAAGGAGTTCAAAAGAGTTCAAAGGAATGCAATATAATTTAAAATAATAAGAATTTAAAGAAATGAAAACAATTCAAAGGAATTCAAAAGAATTTAAAGTAAGCAAAACCTGAGGAAACAAACTTATTTTTTAATACAAAAAACTTCGATAAAATTTCGAAAAAATTATATTTTCTGACCTACACAATTTTAAGGGTTAATTATTTTTGGCTTTAGATTTTTCATACCTTTTTTATCTTAGGAGGTATATTTGGTTCAGTTTGCTATGATATCTCCAAATTTTTAAATTTCATTTCAAAGAAATTTAAAAGAACTCAAAAGAACTAAAAAGAATTCGGAAGAATGTAAGAAATTTAAAAGAGAGCAAAAGAATTCCAAGAAATTCAAAATAATTTTAAAAACCAGTATAATATAATATAATATAATTTTTAAAAAAATTAAAAGGAATTCAACAGAATTCAACAGAATTCAAAGGAATTAAACAAATTCAAGAGAATTTAAAAGGATGCAAAAGAAAGCAGAAGAATTAAAAAAAAGTACAAGAATTTAAAAAAAATTAAAGGAATTCAAAAGAATTCAAAATAATTTAAAGAATCAGGAAGAATGTAGAAGAATTAAAAAAAAAACAATATAATATAGTAATAAATATGATATGATATAGAACAATTCAAAGGAATTCAAAAGAGTTCAACAGAATTCAAAGGATTTAAAAAAAATTCAAAGCAACGCAAATGAATTCAAAAGGAAAACAAAAGAATTAAAACAAATAAGAATTTAAAGAAATCTTAAACGTTTCAAAGAATTTACAAGAATTTTTAAAAAATTCAGGGAACATCAAAAGAATTTGATGGAAAGCAAAATAATTCAAAGAAATTAAAAAGATTTTTTAAAAAACAGTATAATATAATAATGGATATAATATAATAGAATATAATAAAAAGCAATTCATGGGAATTTAAAAGAATTTAGCAGAATTCAAAGGAATTCAAAAACTTTCAAGGCACTTTAAAATAATTCAAAAGGTGAGCATAGTTATTCAAAGAAAATTAAAAGAATTCAAAGAATCAAGAAGAATTATAAAAAAACAATATTAGATAGCAATAAATATAATATAATAAAAAAAGTTTCAAAAGAATTTAACAGAATTAAAAGGAATGTATAAGAATTCAAAGGAATTCAAAAGAATTCGAAGAAATTAAAAATAATTTTAAAAAATGCAAGGGACTTAAAAAGAATTTAAAAAAATTCACGGGGCTTCAAAAGAATTAAAAAAAATTCAAGGGACTTCACAAGAATTTAAAGGAAAACAAAAAAATACAAAGAAATTAAAAAGAATTCAAAGAAATGCAACACAATTCGAAGCAATTTAAAATAATTCAAAAGAATTCAAAGAAATAAAAAAAAATTTAACCAGTTTAATATAATATATAATATAATGTAATAAAAAACAATTCGAAGGAATTAAAAAAAATTTAAAGAAATTAAAAATAATTTTAAAAAATGCAAGGGACTTCAAAAGAATAATAAACAGTTCAAGGGACTTAAAAGTTCAAGGGACTTCAAAAGAATTCAAAGGGAAACAAAAAAATGCAGAGGAATTCAAAAGAATTCAACGAAACGCAAGACAATTCAAAGTAATTTAAAATAATTCAAAAAAATTCAATGAAATTAAAAAGAATTTAAAAACCAGTTTAATATAATATATAATATAATGTAATAAAAAGCAATTCAAAGGAATTCAAAAGAATTCGAAGAAATTAAAAAGAATTTAAAAAATGCAAAGGACTTCAAAAGAATTATGAAAAATTCAAGGGACTTTAAAAGAATTTTAAAAAATTTAAGGGACTTCAAAAGAATTCAAAGGAAAACAAAAAAATGCAAAAAAATTTAAAAGAATTCAACGAAATTCAAAACAATTCAAAGCAATTTAAAATAATTCAAAAGAATTCAAAGAAATAAAAAAATATATTAACCAGTTTAATATAATATATAATATAATGTAATAAAAAACAATTCAAACAATTCCAAAAAAATTTGAAGAAATTAAAAAGAATTATAAAAAATTCAAGGGACTTCAAAAGATTTCAAAGGAAAACAAAAAAATGCAGAGAAATTTAAAAGAATTCAACGAAATGCAAGACAATTCAAAGCAATTTAAAATAATTCCAAAAAATTCAAAGAAATTAAAAAGAATTTATAAACCAGTTTAATATAATATATAATATAATTTAATAAAAAACAATTCAAAGGAATTCAAAAGAATTCGAAGAAATCAAAAAGAATTAAAAAAATGCAAAGGACTTTAGAAGAATTATAAAAATTCAAGGGACTTCAAAAGAATTTAAAAAAATTTAAGGGACTTCAAAAGAATTCAAAGGGAAACAAAAAAATGCACAGAAGTTTAAAAGAATTCAACGAAATGCAAAACAATTCAAAGCAATTCAAAATAATTCATAAGAATTTAAAGAAATCAAAAAGAATTTAAAAACCAGTTTAATATAATACATAATATAATGTGACAAAAAACAATTTAATGGAATTGAAAATAATTGAACTGAATTCAAACGAATTCAAAGGAATCAAAAAACAATGTAATATTAAGTTTAATATTTTTTTATCATTATTTCATATATATAATATTATTAATATTAATAAAGAGTAAAAAGAATTATATAATAAATATAATATAATTAAAAGCAATTCAAGGAAATCTAAAAAAATTCAACAGAATTGAAAGGAATTAAAAAGAATTTAACATAATTCAAAGAAATTAAGAAGAATTTAAAATAATTCAAAAGAAAGCAAAAGAATTTAATGAAATGCAAAACAATTCAAAGAAATTCGAAGGAATTAAAAAGAATTTTTAAAAATTCAAGAGACTTAAAAAGAATTCAAAGGAGAGCAAAAGAATTCCAAGAAATTTAAAATAATTCAAAGCTGAAAAAATAAACTTATTTTTAATAAAAAATTGTATTAAATTTCGAAAAATTATGTTTTTTGACCTACACGATGTGACAGGTTGATTATTTTGGACTTTGGATTTTTTAATCTTTTTTTTTATCTTAGGAGGTATATTTGGTTCAGCTTGCAATAATATTTCTAAATTTTTTAATCTTTCTGATTCCGGAAGTTCAGTTTTTGCAGGTCCCCATTCACTTGGGATAGGAGGTTTATTTGAAAAAACACTAGTAGATTCTACTTCAAGATTATTATCACTCGACTTTTTTGGTCCTTCTGATCCACTTGGCTGAAATTTTTTTAAATCAATTTTTTTCAAGTGTAATACTTTATTCTTTTTCGTCACAACCGGATGCGAATCAGAAACTACGTCGTCAGATTTCTTCGATAGCAATTCTGAAAACTTTTGTAATTTTTATTTGTCTTATAATTTCTTAAATCAAAAAAAATGATAAGATTTGAGCCTCTTTTTGTTATAAATTTTATAAACAATTTTTTTGCATTTTTAGAGTTTTTCACTGACCTTTATCTTTCACCTCGTGGATTCTGATTTCATAATATTGAGATAAGAATTCATTTTCTGCTTTACTATTATTACTTGAAATCTCATCTTCAATTTCATTTAATGCCATACTCCTTTTGCCATAACATTTTAAATAATTTCATAATTATAGACCCAAAATGCAAATTTATTTTTTATTTCGTTGTATGTAATGTATTGTGTTTATTATTATTTATTTTTGTATAACCAAAAAAACTGACATTTCGGATTTTGAAATGAAAAATTGACAATCAACTTATTCAAAAATAATATTTAATAATAAAGAGCTTTTGTATTTATCAAGGTTTAAGTAAAACGTTTATCAAATTTTTGAAAGTAAATGTTAATTTAGCCAAATCCGAAAAAAAACACTCAGAAAAATCTTTCTCTTGAATTGAATAAATAAGTATAATATAATATTATAAAAAACAATTTAAAGTAATTCAAAAAATTTTGAAGGAATTAAAAAAGAATTTTTAAAAATTCAAGGGACTTCAAAAGTACAAGATCAATAAAAAAGTAGAAAGTAGAAAAATAAAAAATAATTTTGTTTAAACTTTTGAAATTATTGAAATTTATTTTATGTTTGAAAAAATATAGGAGAAAATTTTTTTTACTGTTTTAATTGAGCGAGTTATAAATATAAAATTTAAAATAATAACAAAAACCTGCTAAGGCAAGACTTATATCTGAATAAAAAAAATATCTTTTTTGGTTCGTCTGGATTAACATTTATTTTTCAAAAGTCTATGAATGTTTTACCTAAAACTTATTCAGTTTAAATTGAAGGAGCAAGCTATCATTTTATATTTTTAAAATTTTTTTATGATTTTCGTGGATTCTGACATTTTTACTGATTTTGAAACTGCTTTTATCAAGCAAACACAAACATTTTGTTTTAAAAAAAAATAATAATGGCTTGTTATTCTAATTTTTTTAAAATTTGTTTCAGTTAAAGATTTTTTCAATTTTTAAAAAATCAATTTTAATTTAGCCGAATCCAAAATGTAATTTTTTCTTCAATAAAAAAGAATTTCTGTATTCAAAAAGAATTTTTTTTAAATCATTTTCAATTTTATATTCTCTCAGGGGAAGATATTGATGGGGTATCATTTTAGAAAATTAAACTCTTAATTTAATAAACCAAAAAAGTATGGAATATTTTGTAGAAAATATTTCAAAATAATTATAAAATAATACATTAGCCCCACTGACATTTTTAGGACGACGGAAAAATCTCGAAAAATAAAATTCCTGACACTGTGAAATTCTAGGATTAGAAGATTCCCGAATAATAAATTTCTCGAATTAGAAAATTCCCGAACAATAAAATTTTTAAATAATGAAATTCCCGAATTGAAAAATTCCCAAATAATAAAATTCCCGAAAAATAAAATTCCCGAACAATAAAATTCCGAATAATAAAATTTCGGAATTCAAAAATTCCCAAATAATAAAATTCTCGAATAATAAAATTTACGAATTGTAAAATTCCCAAATATTAAATTTCCCAAAAAATAAAATTTCCGAATAATAAAATTTCGGAATTGAAAAATTCTTCAATAATAAAATTTTCGAATAATAAAATTTCGGAATGGGAAAATTCACGAATAATATAATTTCCGAAAGAAAATTGCCAAATGATCAAAATCCGAACTAGAAAATTCTTGAATCATAAAATTTGCGTATTTCAACAATTAAAAAAAACTTTGTTATAAATTATATTTATAAATAAAAAATTGATCAATCAAATATTTTTATCAAAAAATTATTTTTATTGACTAAAGTTTTGAAAATTATGGTTTGAATTTAAAATAATAATAACTGAAAAAATTTTGGGGATTTTCCAGTTCGGTTATTTTATAATTCAGCAATTTTCTGTCAAAGATTTTATTATTCGGAAATTCTCCAATTCGGTAGTATTAAAAACTGTTCGGGAATTTCCCCATTCTGGAATTTTATAATCACAGAATTTTATAATTCAGTAATTTTATTATTCGAGAATTTTATGATTAGGGAATTATATTATTCAAGAATTTTATTATTTAAGAATTTTATGATCAGGGAATTTTATTATTGGGGAATTTTATAATTAGGGATTTTTATAATTACGGAATTTCATAATTCAGGTAGCTTATTATTTGGGAATTTTCTAATTAGGTAATTTTCGGGAATTTCATTAATCGGGAATGTTTGAATTCGGTAATATTATAAGCTGTGGGAAATTTCATCATTCGGGGATTTTCCAATTCAATAATATTATAAACTCTTTGGGAATTTTATTATTCTGAAATTTTCTTATTCGGGAAGTTTATTATTCTGGAATTTTATTATTCGGCAATATTAGAATTAGGGAATTTTATAATTAGGGAATTTCATAATTTGAGAATCTTATTATTCGGGAATTGTATTATTCTGGAATTTTATTATTCGGGAATTTTATTATTCACAAATTTTATAATTAGAGATTTTTATAATTAGGGAATTTTATGATTCGGGTATTTCATTATTCGGCAATTTTCGAATTCGATAATATTATAAGCAGTCGGCAATTCATTCATTCGGGAATATTTCAATTCAGTAATATTATATACTGTTCGGGAATTTTATTATTCTGAAATTATCCTATTCGGGAAGTTTATTATTCTGGAATTTTATTAGTCGGGAATTTTATAATTAGGGAATTTTATAATTTAGGTATTTTATTATTCGGGAATATCAAAATTCAGGAATTTACTTATTCAAGAATTTTATAATTAGGGAATTATATTATTCGTGAATTTTATTAATTGAGAATTTTATGATCAGGAAATTTTATAATTCGGGAATTTTATTATTCGTGAATTTTATTATTTGAGAATTTTATGATTAGCAAATTTTTTTATTGTGGAATTTTATTATTTGGGTATTTTATTATTTGGGAATTTTCAAATTCAGTAATATTATAAACTGTCGGAAATTTCATCATTCGGGAATTTTCAAATTCAGTAATATTATTAACTTTCGAGAATTTTATTATTCTGAAATTTTATAATTTGGGTATTTTGCTATTCAGGAATTTTATGATTTGTGAATTTTAATGTTACGAAATTTTATCATTCGGGAATTTTATAATTCGGGAATTTTATCATTCTGAAATTTTATTATTCGGTATTTTTATAATTATGGAATTTTATAATTCGGGTATTCTATAAATCAGGAATTTTATTATTCGGGAATTTTCAAATTCGGTAATATTATTAACTTTCGAGAATTTTATTATTCTGAAATTTTATAATTTGGGTATTTTGCTATTCAGGAATGTTATGATTTGTGAATTTTAATGTTACGAAATTTTATCATTCGGGAATTTTATAATTCGGGAATTTTATCATTCTGAA